>CAHIKZ030002224.1:5287500-5297500 GCA_903632075.3 Acanthosepion pharaonis | reverse complement strand
TTAGGCGAAAGAATTACTTCTGTAATAATTCCTCGCAAAAAAATAAAAATCTAAAAGCTTCAAGAAATATTTCATATAACTATTCGCCCTAAAACACGAAATACTATTGCAGGATAATCTATAAAGTACTAAATGAAGAGGAACTACTTGGATCGTTGCAGGCAATAGACTAATATTGTCTTTTAAAAATGAATTAATTTCATTGCTTCCTTTTGCAACAGACAGCGATGGTGCGTTGCCTCAAACGATAAAATTATTTCCCCTTTATTTAATTCATTGCTAAATGCAAGAAACTGGGAAAACCAGCGTATGTTTCAGTACAATTGACCATATTTGTTCCATATCCCCGATGTAAGAAGCAGCAAATCTTCTGCAGGCGTCGACAGATTTTTGAAGAAGTGATTGCGATGTAATCAGTTCTGCCTTCAAGTCACGTGTCATTCGAAGGTGATTTCAATTTACTTTTGGTGGCCAAGCATTTAACATCTACGTTGCAAAATTTTATAATGTTTATTTATCTTTTATTTTTATTCCATGGATGTGTTTTTCTTTTTGAATTTTCTATTTTTATTGGCATTTTGCACCTGTTCTTCCAATCTTACATATTTTGCCTTCAAGGATTCTTCTCCTCTTTTAGCTTTCTGTTCTTTCTTTTATTTCTCTATTTCTCACATCTTTTCTTTTTCTTTATTTTCGTTTACTTTCTTTTTTCTTAAACATTCTTTTTTTTTCTTAAACATTCGAAATGTTTCTTTTTTTTACTGTCCCCTTCATCGCTTTCCTTCATTTCTATTTTTTTCTGGTTTTAAATTCATTCTTTCTTTCTTTCTTTTTTGTGTCTTTCTTCCTTCCTCTTTTTCTTTCTTTCTTTCTTTCTTTCTTTCTTTCTTTCTTTCTGTTTTGTCTTTCTTTCTTTCTTTTTTCTTTCTTACTTTCTTTCTTTCTATCTTCCTTACTTTCTTCCTGCCTACCTTTCTTTTTTCTTTCTTTCTTTCGTTCATTCTTTCACTTTCCTTCCTTCCTTCCTTCCTTCCTTCCTTCCTTCCTTTCCTTCTTTCTTTCTTTTCCACCTTTCTTTTCCACCTTTCTTTCTTTCTTTCTTTCTTTCTTTCTTTCTTTCTTTCTTTCGTGTTAGCTTGTTTGCTTATTTTCAATTCTTATTCATGTTTGTCCCGATATTTGCTTTTAGCCTGCAGCATTTATAACAATGCTAATGTCCCCTAAACCGAAAAGTTCAAAACTTGAGTCGCTCTCGATGTAAACACACTTCCGTACAAAATCCACATTCGCACACAGAAAATTAAGCATATTCACATAATATTACTGACATTCAATACATGCACAATATACATTCGCACATGTGCATGTTTTAATTTAATCGAGCATCACACATCAAGTGCCTACATGAATAGTTTCTTCCACTTCATACAGTCGTACTCAATAAACATACTTATCTTTATATGCGTTTTCAGGAAAGAAATATCTGCAAAAATTTGATGAACTAAATCCATCTTAGATTAACCTGCGTGTAATTAAGAGTAAGTAGCGAGCTAAATTCTTTACGGTAAAGAAACAACATAGTTTACAAATTCAAGTGCTTTTTGGGAGATTGTATCTTCAACGGATTACATAATATTTATGTGGGTCACACCACAAACTCGCTTTCACGACGCTTGTCATTACATTTGAATGATAACTGTAAAACAACATGCCTGACCGCATACACAATTCAGGAAAATGCTTGTTCAAAACACAACTATACTTAAACATGAAAAGAATAAGCAAAAACTAAAAATTCTTCAAGCAGTTGAAACTTAACCTGAACCAAACAAACTATGAAATCTTCAGAAATATTCTTAAATGCGTATATTGGTTTATACCAACGACTTCCCATACGTAATATTTCTCGTTTTCACACTCCCGAGGTCATGTGTGACTTAATGAGCTGCGGTGTGATTTTCGCTAACAGCATCTCGTATGCACGAGTTTGTCGTTGCTTGGAAATCTTCCGTGTAATCAAAAATAGACTATCAATATTGTTTTGCCTGTGTAATGTTTAATATATTGTAACGGAATTGTCATCTTTGATAGTGGCTTATGTAAGCCAAAAGATTAGAAAGGATAAAAAAAAATGTCTATCAACATGATTTTCTTTCATCTTTTAATGATAATGTTATTAAGCTTATCAGACGATATGAAAAGAATTTTACACAAATTTACACAACCTCACTTAAATTCTGACCTTGTGTTTTCTTGCCTTCTCTTCTCTTTCACAAAAAAGAAGGTGTATTTTGCTTTTGAAATTGAAAATAATCATTTACTCACCAGTTATTCACTATCACCTGAAGCGGCAAGATTTAGCGCCGAAAGATGTTGTGTAGCCATATTTACTGTCTTATTTAAGCTCCGACAATGAATAATATAAAGTACTTTGAATACGACCGACAGTGGAATTATACATTTGTTGTTATATATATATATATATATATATATATATATATATATATATATATATATATATATATAAAAAGAAATATGAAAAGAAAGAACAGAGATTTAAATTCAATACGTCATAATTCTTTTTACTTTCGTTATGACTACTTCTCAACCTTGATATTGTGTAATTGTAATCCCGTGTCCTAATGATTCACGAGAAGATTTTTTAATCTTTGAGAACACAAGTTGAATTTTAATTATTTATATATATATATATATATATATATATATATATATATATATATATATATATGCAAATATTTATAAACATATGCATGATATATTTAAGCGTAAATGTGGTCAGTGTCAGGGATAGAGAGTATAAAAATGTAAAGTGGAAACGAACTTCAACGAAGCAGCGACACACACACACCCACACACGCACGCACACACATACACACACACACACACACACACACACACATATATATATATATATATATATATATATATATATATATATATATATATATATATAAAAAAATATATACGGAAAAAACAAAACAAGAATCCTTATATACGATTATGCTGTTTTAATGTTAATATGTCAACGTCTGACGTTTCGGTCTAATAAACCATCTTTAGAACATATTCATAAATATAACATTATCAATACAAACATGACAAATACATTAGAACAAGAATTAGAATTGTTCTAATGTACATCGTCTTTGTCATATATATATCCATATATTTGCTTACACACACACACATATATATATATATATATATATATATATATATATATATATATATATATATATATATATATATATATATATTAAGTAATTCCTCGAATCTAGAAGAAGCATCAAAAGAATGCAATGAACGGCCATCTCGTCCCATATTTGGGATTCATCAGCTTTTTGCATACCAAGAATTGAAATCCGGACACTTACGAGATAAACGTCATATCAAGTGTATCAACGTAGAGGTACCGAATTAAACACGATATATCACCGCTCGATCAAATATGCCGTGGTGGAACTCATCCGTGTTTCATTAAATATATCCCCAAGCAGCTCCATTCAGAGCATTAGACGCCGGTCCAAGCAAGGATATACAAGTGATGAATATACGGACAGGGGAGACAGTCAGTTTCATGTTATGACATTGCAAACCAAACGCTCTCTGTAGCCCAATCGGTTAAGACACGTCACGCTGTATGACGGTTCCGTATAGTATACAGGTTCGATTCCTGTCGAATGAATATTTCTCGGACATTCAGGCCGGTAAATGTTGTTAATAATGTTTATTATAAACAGAGCATTTACTTAAATATTTGTATCTATAAAAACAGTGTATAAACATAAAAATGTCAGGTCTGTATGTTCGGCCCTTCAAAAAGTGTGGATGGTCCAGCACGAAACATTCAACACTATAATTAAATCTCATGTGCTGTTGTCGGGCTGTCGGTTTCCTAGGAAATGATCTGCTTTATCCTTATATGCCAAATTCGACGGGAGAGTCGAGTCGTGAGTATATATATATATATATATATATATATATATATATATATATATATATATATATATATATATATATATATGATGTTGATATCACTATTTCTAGCCCAATTAAATGCAGTGGCCAGCAATGTTTGTATTAAATGACGCAACGTCATTATTTAAGTCGGCAAATTATAATGGAATTAATTTCAAAGCGGTGAAAATTTCATGTATTTTGATATAATTATATAGTCATTAACAAAAGATTGAAATATAACTTCGTGTATACGCAGTTGAAAAGGTAAAAAAAAAAAAACATTTATTGGGTTAACGACAGTTTTTATACGTCATTGTACGCATGCGCGAGATACATCTTCCGACCAGTTTGCTATGTCCCTCTCACCAAAAAGACTCTAAAAGCTTTCTGACTTCCAGAGTAAAAACGGAACAGAATTTTAAGTAGACATTACTCTCTCACTTTTTAAACAGTGAATTTAAAAAACAAAAAGTCGAATAGTGTGTGTGTGTGTGTGTGTGTGTGTGTGTGTGTGTGTGTGTGTGTGTGTGTGTGTGTGTGTGTGTGTGTGTGTGTGTGTGTGTGTAACGAATGCACGGACGAAATTTTCGAAATTTTTTGCACCAACATTTACATGCACATGCTCAAAGTTAGTGGGAAGGCTAAGACCGACTTGCATTTCCCAACTCCCATCGATAGTGAAAATAATCGATTTTTCATGCTTCTACGGCAGTTTTCATGTAGTTTGCGGCCATTTTCTACTGGCCAGAGTGAGAGCCAATAGCTGGCTGCCAGGAATAGGCAGGAAGATTCTATTGGCCAGCGTGAGAGTCAACAGCTGACTGACAGGAATGTTAACTAGCATGCAAAAAAAAAATCGATAGCTGCATTCGTCACAAGTGGGAAAAATTAAATCTGCATGGCACTTTACTCCAATTGGCTCATTCGCTTGCTTAAACTCAACGTTGATTCTGATTCCGCAGAACGGGGTTGAGTATGAAAAAGTATTTGTTGTTAACATTCTTTTTTCCCAGTTACGAATCCTTTTTTAAAGATGATCGTTTTGTGTTTATTTTGTTTAGTTCTTTTTTCGTAACAGATTTAATATTTAGTATAGAGCTTCGAAAAATTCGCAGTGTGAGATAGGCAAGAAGTAAGGCGTGTAGCAACATCAACACGGCAAAGGGCACTCCTTTAAAAGCAAGGAAGGGCAAAAATATTTTAAGTCAAGTGATAGCGATTGCTGTATGAGTCGTACGATTTTTTAATCAAACACGGGCAACGCCGGGCCATGATGCTAGTTGGTTAACTAAATATCCGTCATTTTTGACGTTATGTGTAAATCATTTGTGTATATTTATGAAATACAGCCTACACTGTTAGAAATTGTAATATCAATGTAATTCTAAAGATTTTGTTGGCAAAACACTTCGGAAAATGCGGATAGGCTTTTTATTTGTAAAATAGACTAGAAACATCAAGTTTTCATATTTCCTTATTTGGGGTGATCTCAGTCCAAGTTTAAAGAAACGGAACTTTTAATGATGGGCATTGAAATTCTTCTTACTAAGCCCCTTTTGAGTGTAATAAAATTAAAAATCCATCTTTTTATCCTAACTCAAATACTGATCTTTGGAAATGATATTCTTTCTCCTCTAAAAATTATTTGACTTGTAGTTAATTTTTAATTGGGACTGCAATAGCGGCATCAATTTCTTTTTTTGGTTTGTGTCTTTTACTTCGCTCTCAACTTTAGATTGTTGCGAAAATTCAAAATACAACGTCGGCGTTAATATACAAAAAAAAAATAAATTCCATGAATCAAGTCTTTTAGTAAAAGAAATACTTTTTTTTCATTTCAGTTCTTTTGTTGCGCAAAATATAACTTTAAAAATCTTCAAATGCATAGCTATTCTAAATTAAAATGAAATATAAAGATATTTACTTAAAATAAAATAAAAGTTATTTAATTAAAACACATTTAAAAACTCATTTACAAATCAATTCAAGGTTTATCATTTAGCGAATATCATTTTTCTAGATTTTCTGCCTGAGCTTAAAATGAATTCCAATCATAATATGGCAAAAGAAAAGTAATTTAACTATCTACAAAACTGAATTTTAATTCTATATTTTTAATTTTATTGTTTTTATGTTTAATTTTATATTAATTAAACAAACCAGAAGAGGGACTTGCAAAGGTACATTATAAAAAATTAACTTCCTTTTTCAGTGCAATAAACATTATCGTGTATTGATCCCCGTCTTTAAACATAATGTGTACTATCAATAATATTACCTGCGATTTTAATGGAAAATGTCAAATATAGTGATCAAATTAAACAAAAAGTGTTTCCTTGAAAAATACCTCTTCTAAAGAAATATTCATCATGCTTCATATAACTTGAAATATTATATAATATTATCATTGTATTCATCAGAAAAGATTTCCAATATTTCCTTGTAAAGTATTTAAATGCATTGTCATGTTGCACAACGTGTTTCTCACTTGAAGATCTGAATAAAAATGGATGATCATGAAAGATAAGTGATTCACTTGAAATCCATTTTATGGCAAAAAGACATCGTTTCTCTAAAAACGAAAGATCACATGAGTTAAGTGTTTTCTTCTTGAAAATATTTTATAGAAAAAAGATGGCACAACTATTCAACAAGCATGATCTTCAATTTGTAAGTTTTCCTATTGAAAATAAATTTCAACGTGTAAAATTGTGGCCATTATTTTTCATAAAAATCCATATGTTGAGTTACTGGTCGTCACTAACTTCAGTTGCACTGGCGTGGTAGCATCAATTCTAGTAGTCAGCAAGACGAAGAAAATCAAAGGGACGCACTCCAGTACATTGGCCCAGTACCCTTTCATATGCCGATCTTAGCCTGTCTATTGAATCTGGATGTATGGGGCTTATCGACAAACCAAAATTCTTGCAGCTCTCCACCGATTTCGCGCCGTTTTGGCCATATAAAACACTAGAAAAAAGAAAAGTGAATCGATCCTTGTCAAAATATCGTGCCCACGATTTATTTTTCCCATCCTGGCCCAGTCTCAACATTCTTTAACACATTCTATGGCCGGCAACTATCATCGCCGTAATTGACAGTCGTTGAATGTTTCCACTATTAATAAAGAAATCATTGCATTCAATGCGATCAGCTGATAGTAGATATACTCAATATTCCACTATGATTCTCACTATGATCCTTCATCTTTGGAGATAGGTTTTTGATATCTGTGCATAGTCCAGCAATGCTTTCATCGCATTATTTCTTTTTCTCGCTGAAATCCACTTGCACTGCTATATCTATAGCTTGGTACATTTGATTTTGCTTGTTTAAAACTACCTAATACAAACTAGTCGTTTTTTATTCTTTTATTTTTCTGGAATAAAACCATGACCGATTTCACGACGTTCTTTGTGTCACCAGATATTACGCAATTATTATTATTATTATTATTAATTATTATTATTATTATTATTATTATTATTGCATTGCCATAATGCATGTGGAGTTGGCTGCGGATAATTTTTTTTCAGGTCACATACCGTAACGTATGAAAACAAACGGAAATTTGTGCTTTTCATAGACAGTCTGTATTTAATAGGTTCCGATGTTACAAGCTCTATTTCCAAATCACAATCCAATATCTGTAATGTTCGTTTTCATTTCTTTTTTTTTTCTTTTTTTTTTTTTTAATAACTAGACCCAATGTCCACTGGTGCCGTAATTAGTTTCTTTGCTAATCATTCCCACACTTTCAAAATGTCTTGGTATATTATTATTATTATTATAATTCATGATAATAATAATTCTTATTATTATTCCATATTCATGGTATATACCATCTCGAGTTCAGAATCAAACATTAAATTCATTCTTTCACAATTATTTCTAATTTTAGTCCTGCAGTTAGTTATGGTTTCAAATTCTCTCTCAGATTTCTAATTTATTCATTATTTCAAATCTCTTTGAAGCTGTTTTTGTAACTAAAATAATCAAGAATAGTACAGTTTCGCTCGAATCCCACATATATGTGTTTTTTTTTATAGTAAAATTCATATATTTTAAAAGCTTTTCACTGTTTTGGATTTTCATTGTCTTTTCCGTTGGAAGTACAAAACGAAATATATGACATATTATTCTTTGATATTTTGGAGTTCTGAAATGAATGATGCGATTAAAAGTGCTAAGTATTTTTATCGTTCAGTTCTTTCGTTCAGCATCCGACGTATCCATCTGCAAATTGAAATTCCCCAATTCCCAACAGATAATTGTTCCTTTTCTTTGTCCTTCTCGTCTTACTTACTGCATACAAGAATTATTCTAGTTACTGTTTGTCTCTTTTATTTGATCTCCACAAAACTTATAATTGATAGCGTCAAAGGAGTCTAGTCATACTAACTTTTTCAATATTCAATTTCTTTCAAAGTATTGTAGTTGTTTTGGGCATAATATAATCGTTAGGTTTTTGGTGTTGTCATCGGATTTGTAATTATTTGAACAACTTCCAGAATGTCCTTGATATCGTTTTAAAGATGAATATTCGATTTTCACAATCTTTTTCTTTTATTTTGCTTTGGATTCTACTGGAATAATATATATATATATAATTTTTTTTTCTGGAAGACATGACTATATATTTTGCTCTGTTAAGCATGTTTTTCAGATACATTTATGGATAATATCTAGAACCTTAATCTTGCTTATAAATATACCACTGGTTTGATTAGTTTAATGATTGATTAATTTGTAGGCGATTTAAAGCGTACATATATTTGGGATTGTAAGAATAATTCATTTTCTGTGAGTCGATAATTAATAATTACTTGAGAATAACAGTGATATTCCAAATAACAGTCATTCTATTTAACCCATAGATTGGGGTTGACATAGATTCATTCGTTTCTCGTGTAAGTAAATGTAACGGACGCGACTGGAATTCGAACGTGTCTATTCAAATTCGCTTTTCCAGCTAATATCATTTACCCACCCACCTATGTACGGATTGATTATTAAAATGGTAGTCGTTCGGAAAATCGCATTGGATAGTTTATTTTATACATAGAGTTTATTTTTATACTGTTATTATGTTACAATCAATTTGCAGCTTGATATAATGAGATTAAACTCGTTACCTAATAACAATTTAAAATTGCTGCTTTTCTTTATGTCAGAGTAAATGTTATGCCAAACTGCGGAATATACAGGGGGAACTTCAAATGCAATTGTAGGAATCCTTCTACTCGTTTTTTTGTTGAATGTTAAAACTTGGAAGATCGGGATTTGAAAAAAAGTAATATAAAATATTGATGCGGGACTGCTCGTAATTAGGCTGTTTAGAATAATCCTACGATTTTCATTGAAAGAATAAAATCCAATAGAAAAAAAGACAACGTAATTTCAACAAATAAATATTTAGTTAATATAACGACAAGAATACAAGTCATAGATTACAAAGTAATATCTTCTTGTTTTGGTTAATAAAGGTCTTGAATAGAATACAAAGTATATTTGTGTATGTATGTGAGAAACAATAAAGTTTTGCTATATGTGTGTTCGTGTGAAAGACCCAGTACGTGTGTGCTCGGTTAATAGTAAAAAGAATACGAGATAGTTAGAATTTGCTTCTTTCTGTGAACTGTGGTGCCGTAGTCTGAAGCGGTCTCATTGTAATTCGTCAGCGGTGTTGCTTTTTGTATGTAGACGTGAATGAGGTCATGAAGATCACCGGCGAGAGTGACGTGCACCTTGGTGACATCTGTGCATATCTCATTTGGGGGTTTTTGTGTGTTTTATACACTTTTCCGTAAGAATATTTGCCCCAGAATTAAATTATTTCTTCCTAATTAGCCCTATAAAGCCACTTGGTATCTCTTCTACTACCTCCGCACGATATTTTGGCGATATCATTTTTTCTTTTTATGTGCCGTGTCCTTTCAGGACGTAGGCCATCATGGCCCTCCACTTCCACCAATCATTTGTAGCTTTCAATAAGTTTCGTCGCTATTCCACCTCTCCC
>CAHIKZ030002224.1:5207500-5285000 GCA_903632075.3 Acanthosepion pharaonis | reverse complement strand
GGTTACAGAACTCCCTATAAATTGATTCCCTGCAAATCAAAATTAGCCATTGCTGAATGAATACTATTCCGAATTTGTTCCATGGACACGATAATTGAATATTTCTCTGGTTTAATTTCCCGATTGTCTATTTGATTCTCAGCCGACTTTTTCTATTCATTGTAAACCAATTAGGCAAACTCAGACATCATTTATTAGCATTTCTCCTTGTTCTGTATTCCGCCTTCCTGAAAATCTTTATCGTTTAATACCCCTGCTTTTTATCCGTTTTACGGCTTTATTCGATGATCTTGTTAACCTTTCTCTTTTTATCTCTAACTTTGTCATTCCCATTGAAATTTACGCAGTTTGAGGATCATTTTCAAAAGAGTTTTTTAATTCCCATTTTCCACACCAATACAACTGGGAATGCCCTTTCATTATACACTAGCAGCTATAGGATCTTCATTGTATCTCTATTTAATTAGAATTATTTCTATCATCTCTATCTGTCGTTCTTTAATAATTTTTTTTATACGATTAATCTTTAAACAGCAGTAAAATGTGTTCAGCATATCCCTGTTTAAATTTTTCCACGGTTTTGTTTATATCCATGCTTTCATACTTCATTTTCTAGAATATTCTTTCATTTACAGAGTAGTTTAGAGAAAATTATATCCCTTTGCTTTACTCCTTTGCGGATATTTCTTCAATATCTGTTCATTCGTAGCCGTATTCTTACTGAAACTGTTCTGCATTTGGTACATTGATTTTACATTCGCTTTCTTGTTAGGTTCTTTGCCGCTGCAGTAGGCATATTATTTTACTTGTAAATTTTTACCTACTTGAAATACCCTTTTTAATTTGTTGGTTTTCTTTATTACTGAATAAAGTTTCTTATTGTTTTCATTTCCTTTGACACAAAACAGCGTCCAGTCTTCCATAATTTCCAGGTATCTTTGAAGACAGTTTTGTAAGACAGTTCTAGTTGAACTAATGCTCATACTCCTTCGGGCACATAAAGATGATCAACATCAGACGTAGGATAATGAATGCGGTGGAATGATAGAGGCATTCTTCTTTTGACATCCATTAGTCTAACGTGTACCTTTTTGGATCTAGACACATACAGACAATGAACATCAGCTTTAGGATGTAAGTGAGAAGTGAGAAACTTTCTCGTTTTGATATCCATTTGCTTAATGTCAGCTATAGTCCAATTAAGGATGTTGAAACTGCATAGCATCACAGGGTCAGCCAAAGTGTTTATGGTTGATATTCTGTTTTGTGAATTAAACTCAGGAATTAAAACCAGACGCACACGCAAGTAGTATTCATTTATTATTTTCCCCTTCATTTGTTTATGCTTGGAAATATATCTTTCCCAGATATAGAAAGAAAATCCAGCTCAGAGTCCTCAGTTTGGGAAAACCGAAAACTAAACTCGCTATATATATATATATATATATATATATATATATATATATATATAGTTTTGTGTAAGAATATCTCCTTCGCTGACTCCCAGATATTTATTGGCTTATTATTCTAGTTTCCTCATGTTCGTGACAACATCTAGATCTCTTCAATGGTTTTTTTTTGCAATTTTCATTTTCTTGTGTGTTACTATGGTTATCTAATCCGAAATCAATGGCGATGTCCTGAATGGAAACGTTTAGAGTATTGAGAATACTCTTCAACTCACTGACGTCTTTGGCAAAGAGATTGATATCAGCCATATAGAATACGTGATGGACGCTTTCATTTTTACTTTGCATCCAAAGTCATTACGGTTTAGTTCGTACGAATGGATAATTAAGGCCAGACAGAACACAAAGGTCTACAGAGAGTGTCCTTTATACCTCGTCGGATATTCAAAAAATTCGAAATGGCAGTACTTTTGTTGTAATTTAGATATAATTTTGTCCTCCTCAGTTGCATGCTATATTTAAGGACATTTACTACCAGCGAAGAGACTGTTCATATTTCCAAAGCCTTAAATTTTCAAGAGTGTGACATTTTATCACAGGATTTACGGAAATCTATCGAAGCTTTGCGAAAATTTCTACGATTTTTCCTGCAATTTTTCAAGGGTCATTTTATTTATCAATAATTGATCTTTACAACCATATGATCATATTCGATATTCGGCCTTTTGTTGTTATTATTATTATTATTTTGAGTTATATAACCCCAAGAAATGTGGTAATGCCGCTAGTACACTGGGGGTTACAGTGAGTGTAAATGTAACAGAAGATTTAGAATAGGGAGGATTGAGAAATGGAAAAATGATAAACTTGATGGAAGAAGACAGAAAATAGTGATTGACGCTGCAATTAAACATTGAAAGCAAATTAAAGGAAGTGAGTTAAATCGGTGGGAAATACGTGAAATGAAAGTGTTGGAGTATAAGTGTCGGTTGCATTTTGCTATTTCAAAAGTAAAAGCGTTAGACCCAGATATCAATTTTGTAGCACGATTAGTGAAGACGGAACACAAGGGGAAAACCTCATCACAGCTGTTGCCATAAAAAATATTTTTAGAAAAGACAGAAGGAAACTACGTCACGACGCTGAGAAAATGACTGAAGTCGAGATGCCAGATCAGGATCTATTATATATCCTTCTTTGGGTTTTTCAAGTATCTCGAGATATACAGTTATGACAAAAGTATTCAATGCATGGATAAATGGTAGATTTGTAAATATACAATATGGATGCTGATAAGAATGAATTACTGGCACGACACATTGACCTAATTTTTTTTTGCAATAAATGTAGCTGTTTTGCTCTCTTGGAGTCTAGTGTCAACCATGCTAATATCAGAGAAAAGATTTTCTATGGTGCATCAATGAAATCAATTTTGTTTTAGAGGTGATAAAATTTACAAACCATTTCTTGCCCCAGTTAACCACTGACTCTAGGTCCTTTTCAAGAGCAAATTTATAGCCACGTGTCACCAAAAATATATTTCCAACCATAGTATTTGCCATTTATAAATAAGTACTAATTGAAATCACATTTCTGTGTTTACAAAATCTCTTTTTCAGCACACTGTCTCTTATTTTACACACACACAGACATATACACACGCTCACGCACATACACACATCAATATTTATTTTATTTTGTTTCTCATTTATTTATTTTTCTCTTTTTAGGTAAGTAAAATGGAGAAAGATGCTGCCTTTCAATTAAAGAACTGTATCGACATTTGATCTGAAAGTTGTTCTTCCGGAGGCAGGCCTGTGTCTTTTCATTTATATTGAAATAATATTCTGAACGTCTTCTTCTATAACCAATTCACAGACAGAAACGTCTTCTGTACATTGACCTAAACTTGTTCATACAGTTTCACGTCTTTCTATCTCTCTTATATTTCACATGTAGGTATATAATTACACACTTCAAATGGCACTATGCTTGGAGCCTTTCAACGGATTTGGAGTAGTGTTCAAGAGAAGAACATGTTAGAAACACGTTGCATGTGTTAGTCTAAAAATAAATATCTATTTATTCTCACTGAGTAATATTTGATTATATGTGTAATAAAATAAAAATTGAAATTATACTTGATTTTGATAGAATATTCTTAAACAAATTAAATTAACCAAATAAGAATTAGTGAAAACAAATAAAATTGTTGTGCAATGTATTTGGGATTGATTACAAATTAATATTAACGCGAACCAGTTGAGGAATATGACACTATTTATTGTCTTAGTAAAACCGAAAAAATAAATACAATATTGTGGATTTCTACTCTTCAGTATATCAGGAAATATTCGAAAAGACTCCTACATACGCAGAAGAGTACATTTATAATATCAAATAAAATAAAAATGATATATACTCTGTTCTGCATGTCTATAAGTCCGTATGATGGATAAAAAATAAATATATTAATATACATTTAAATAAAGGTGGAAACGAAAATCAAATTGTAAGGTATCAAATGTAATTCTAGAAATACTAATGAATGTCCCCTAAATAGTGTCTGTCAAACTGATAATATCGTTAACAAGCAACGTTAAAATTCAGAGGACAAGAATAAATCCTCTATATTGAATCTCCAGAAATACCATGCAACCAATTGTTTTAAAACCATATGATGGTCTTTCTTGTACCTCGATGTAGATACAGGATTTCCTCATCGAAATACATTTGCAACGCCAAAGCTAGCAATAACACAATACGTTTTTTTCTGCAAGTTATTTTTTCAGCACATTCTCTAAATGGAAATTTGTTTTGTGTTTTTAAAATCAGGATTGATTACCAAACATTGGCGTCTTAGGTGAATTACGTTACTCTTTGAGTTACTAAGCAGAATGGAAACAGAAATTTGCATCTTATTGTTTTAGAGTTTTTAAATGTAGGCAATCGTTCTATTAATAATTGATAACATCAAACTTTGACAGTCGGTAGATTATGCATTCTTGAAAATCTCTGCATGAACGAAAGTAGATATAGATGTGTTTAATGGTGACCTCCTCGGAATGAGAAATATTGAGAACCGAGTTCAAATTCCTGTTCGTTACATTTTCTTACACGTCAATATACATGGTTAAGGCATTAATCAGTTTTCTCCCCAGATATGCGTAAAATGATAGGATATTTCTCTGGAAAAAAAAACATTATTATTCTCGATATAAACTTATTAATGTGATATTCACACGCAAATCCAACGGGATTATTTTTACAAGCCAAAATATGTTTCAACTTTAATGACGAACAAAAAAATGAACATTTGAAATAGCTTTGGCAGAAAATAAGGAATGAAGCCTAGTGAATAAAAACTCACTGGATACATTGAAGCCAATAGAAGCAATGAGAAGGCATACTATCACATCACATTCTAGCATTAATTTACATGCAAAGGGTTGATAAGAAAATCAATCTTTCGATGAAATTATGATTGACTACATAGGCAGATCTTTTAGATTTATTTAATAGTCTGTAATATATATGTATTGAATCCAACATGGGCGCAAAGATAATACATTGATTATAATACAGTTTTGACACCCAATTTATATAAATTTTGTATTTTTTTGTTTCTTTATAAAAATTCTGATTAGGTGTGAATCACTCTTTTCTCCCTCAGCTATAGGCTAATTAGTGAAGTCTTACATAGCTAAATCATTATTATAAAAATATATTACAATTTAAAAAAAAATATTTTATGGTTTTAAATAGCCTCTTAAATGTTGATAAGCCGTAGAAAATTGAGCAATTAGACAAAGAAAAATGGAGAAAAGTTTACTGTCTTACAAAACAAGTTTGAAGGAACTGATGATGGAGCAGATTCCAAAATCGATGGTAATGTTCAACGTCTTCATTTTGAAGGGACATGACGCATAAATAATGGCTGGGTGTCCAATGGAACTAAAATTAAAGTAACAATTATAATGAACATACATTTGGTCATGATATTTACATCTTCCCGGCGACTAACATTAAAAAATGTTCACCAATTGCACTGTATATTTATGTATAACGTAAATATTAAAAATAAAATATTAAAAAATCTGTTTTCCTCCGGATTTTGCTCAATTTTAGTATTCTAGACGTCGACCTCGAAGACGAAAAAAAGAACAGAAATCTTGGATTTTTTTCCTTCTGTTTGAACCAAGTAACAAAAACTGTTTCGTGTTATTTGGAGAGTGAAATAAATTATTTTCACCTAACGATGACATTAAGTGCAAGATATCATATCCTGAATTGTTCATAAATCATCAGACCGACAGCCACTAATTCAGATATAAGGATTTGTATTTATTTCGGAGAATAAATTAATAAATATATTCAATATGACAAGTCGTATCTTCAGTGCATTCGTATGTATCGAGTATAAACATGCTAATCATTAAAAGTATTAACCATTTCATCGTCTGAAAATGTACATTAGTTGGCACGTTACGCTCACTGACATTTACTTAACTCTCTCTTTAAGGGAAATGTCAAGCATTGTAAATATCTAGTCTGCCTGCCTACATCAATTATTAACAATTAATTAGAAAGATTCTTTTTGTTAAACTGAGATTGCATCGCCCAGCATTCAGTTGAAAATCGTTACTTCCTGTCGACATCCGGAAACGGAATATTTGTCGGTTTCTAGTGATAATTTTAGCATTAAAATACTAAGTAACATTAGTCGACTATATTTGTTTCGTTTGGATTATTTGTGATATCGGCGATTGGACAAGGGAGATGAATACATGCTCTTGTTCAGATAGGGTTAAGTAGTTTTACTTGAGATTTTAACAAGATAAACGAGTATATGCTTTTATTTAGCAAGGATTAGCTTGTGTTAGTTGCGATTTTAACAAGGTAAACGAATATATGCTCTCATTTAGCTAGGATTGGCTAGACGAATATATGTTCTTATTTAACTAGGATTAGCTAGTATTAGATGAGGTTTTACTAAGGTAAATGAATATATATTCTTGTTTAGATACGATTAGATTGTGTTATTTAACAAGGCAGACGAAAATATGCAGTTAAATTTATTATAATACTTGCTTCAGCAACATGTGAACCATATTTGCGGTGTAGAAGTTTGCATGTCCCTTATGTTTTAGTTTTAATAATATGCCTTTCCTGTTCATTGAATTTATGCGAATGAAGCAAATAAATAAGCCAAAAAGACTACATAATTGAAAAAAAGGTTCGTTCACAATAAAAAGAGATAAGAATGACGTCGACGTTTAAAAGTAACTGGCAGATTCAGGAATGAATATATCAAGTGAATCATTTGGTTTGGATTTTCTTCAACTTGCAATTTCTTTACAAAAATATCTTTTTGTTTATTCTGCATGTCTGTTTCTTCTCACATATCAGCTTCCAATTCTTTGCTTTGCACAGTGATCGAGTTTTCAAAACCTGAATGAATTAAATGTTTTCCCTTGATTTTTCATCAGCAAGTACATACAAACGAACGTATGTTCGTTGCAAGATACATGGGAAGACAAATATTCACAGTTATTTAAAGATTTGCCTACTCACACAGATATATACAGTCAACTGTATAAAGTGACACACACGCAAAAATATATGTTCCATGGATAGATAGAGAGACAGTACGAATACATGAGTAAGGGTTCAATTGCAGATAGATAGATAGATAGATAGATAGATAGATAGATAGATAGATCTATATATATATACACACACACACATATATATATATATATATATATATAGAGAGAGAGAGAGAGAGAGAGAGAGAAAGAGAGAGAGATCTAGTTTCCGATTTGTTTTTGAATTTGTAGGTCTGATGAATTGAATCGTGATTACCATTCCAATGAAATAAATTATGAGCATTGAATATTAGTGTTTGAGCATTATATATATATATATATATATATATATATATATATATATATATATATATATGTGTGTGTGTGTGTGTGTGTGTGTGTGTGTGGTGTGTGTGTGTGTGTGTCTATGCGGGGTGTGCTTGTATGTGTGTGTTTATGTATGATTGTTTCAATGAAGAATTTCAACACACACACACACATATATATATATAGGGGGTAATTTTATGTCTGTGTTCATGTATGGTTCTCGTAATGAATAATTCTCAACATATGTACATATATACATATACATATACATACATTTATATATATATATATATATATATATATATATATATATATATATATATATATATAAGGTAGTTTTATGTGTTTCTTTACGTATGTTTGTTGTAATGAAGAATTCTCAAAATACAGACACACACATTTCATGCACACTCACACATTTATATATATATATATGTATATAAATATTCTCAGATTGAATGTTTCTGCAGAAAAGACAAAATTAATAAAAAATCAAGAGGAAAAATATCCTTATCAGGCATGTTTCGTCATCTGATGGATTATATCAAGGTTGCTCTCCTTGATAAAGTCCGTCAGATGAAGAAACGAGTCGGCTAAATTTTTTCTCTTGTTTTTATATAAACACACACACACATACATATATATATATATATATATGTGTGTGTGTGTGTGTGTGCGTGTGTGTGTTTGTGTATGTGTGTGTTTGTATAGGGGTAAATATAAGGGGCAACGAATGTTTATTATATTTCATCATGAGCCTTTCCAATTCAAAAACTGTCCAAAATTTGGATACTTTTTATTGTATTGGTTGGCGTTTTAAGTCTTCGGCTCACATTGTTTATATGGACATAACAACAGTGATGTTCAACGTCGCATAGCAAATTTCTATATAGACAAAGCAGATGTCATTTTTGATGGTGAAAAGTGAATCGAATTAGCAAAACTAAGATTAGGAATGATTATGGAAAGGGTAAAAACGTTACAGGGTTCAAGAAAACAGATGATGACGATTGACTTTGCATTTAAATTTTGAAGATCTTAGTCAACATGGAACCAAGAAAATGGAAACCCGAAAGAAATTGTTAAATTAGAAATAACGGTTGCATCTTGCTAATTCAACATTAAAATGAGATCTAGATGCCAATCACTTTGAAGGCTTAAATTCATTAAATTCAAGGCTTAAATACTCTCTAGCGCCTCAGCTGTCCCCACCTCAAGGTTCCTCAACATGGTCATCCAACTGCGAAAAAACCAGCGCGGACAAGTCAGGTTGAAGCGCGATCTATCCGTACAATTCTCCATCTTAAATAGCGTGAAACAGGGTTGTATCCAGTCACTGACTCTTTAGTATCTTGTTCAGCATAATGGTTAAACTGGCCACAGATTAACTTGAGTATGACGATGCTTTATACATCTGCTACCATCTTGACGGCAGTCTGTTTAATATCAGGAGGTCTGCCGGCCCACACAGAGACACTTGAGCAGCTGTCTCGTGACCTCCTCTTCGCCGACATCGCTGACCTACCTGCCACATTGAAAGATCACTGCAGCGCTTAATATCTTGCTTTGCAGAGGCTGGACATGTCTTTGAACTCGAGATCAGCTTGAAGAAGACTGAGTTTCCCCACCAGCCTGTACACTCTCTACATGACCATCGGTTAGAGTGAACTGAAAGCAGTTGACCAGTAAACTTACCTGGGAAGTACTATCACATCGGATGCCAAGATCGACATGGAAGTAGGCCAGAGACTGACCAGGACAAACAGCGCTTTTGGCAGACTCTACGAAAGAGTCTGCAACACACCAAGCATCTGATGAAGGATACCCAGATTAGAGTCCATCCTGCTGTACGGCTCTGAATCATGGGGTAACCTATCGCCATCACTTACGACTCATTCAGCGCTTCCAGCTGCAATGTCTCCGTACCATCCTCAACATTCACTGAGTGACCATGTCACCATCGTTGAGGTGTTCGAACAGGCGAAAATCTCCAGCATTGAAGCCATGCTGTTGTGTGTGTGTTTGTATATATATATATATATATATATATATATATATATATATATATATATATATATATATATATATGTGTGTGTTTGTGTGTGTAGCGCTATATAAATATCAATTAGTTGCATATATAAATATCTATTAAACGGAATAATTCCGGTTTAATATGGTAGATTAAAATGTCATTTTAATGTTACATCAAAATATTTAATAATTAGATTTTGTATCCGTATATAATCAATAATTAGACTTATGCTCTGGGCTTGGATCAGAAATATGTAATAATTGTTTTCCTATCAGAATTTCGAGGAAGTGTTAAGTTGAGAAATCCCCACCAAGAAATATACAGCTCAAATGTTTCTGACTTATAATGGAGAAAGGCTTTCGACATACCGTGAAAAATATAGACGGGGAAATTGTGTCGTCTAAACATTTAGTTATTGCAAATGGATCAATGAAAAAAAAGAAACCTATGAAGTGAAAAAGCAATAAGCTAGAAAGTTAAAAATAGAAAAATCTATTGAGAACGATTTATGGCAAGTTTCCTGAATAAGTGCTACAGCAATGAACATGAAATTGAAAGAATACTGCAAAACATGATACTTTTGTTTACCAGTGCAACTTTTAATCTATTGAAATCCAGGCTGTTAAAAAAAAATATATTGGTTGTACAAAAAACAATAACAGAAGTGGTATTAGTCTATATCTTCTTTTAACAAAAATGCGAGCCTCAATTGAACACCTCTCACTAGATATTTCTGGCATTTAAAAGCAATTAATAAATCATAAAATGGAAAATATTGAAAAAAGCTGGAATTTGTAAGCTTTTAAATAATCTATGTCCTCTGTGTTTAGATGAAATGTTGCATATTATAAAGTTTTCAAAAAGTAAAGTTGTGCTAAATATAAAAAATTAATTAATTTGCAGGCATTGTATAATTTTTATTTTAAAATATCGTTAATATAATTTTTCATAAAAAAATCTATGCCTTACAATTACATATCCGTTTTTTTATTCATATATAATGGTCCACATAATATACATTCATAAGAAATAGTTTGTTCTATGTATGTTTTATAAAATGTTTTCATATTTCAAAACACTGTCAAAATATTGTGCCCATGTTCAAACTTAATATTAAGTGTTGTTTTTTTTATTAATAAGGTTTCCATTATTTTTAGCCATTTTTGTTATGTAGATGATGCTATGTTATTTGTGTTGTCAACAAGTATGTTACGAATATTGTCCGGTATGTCACCATGAATATTTAAATGAGATCTAATTGAGCTATAGTCAGAACGGCGTAGATTGAATCATCGTGTCAAACATGTTCTTGTGTGGGCTATATAATTATTTACGAATTTTCTTATTTAACAGTTAAAATATTGAATCCTTGAAAATGTATAAATTTATAGTCGAAAGCGCTCGGATAAAAAGAATATTCGGACAGTTTTTATATAATTTATTATACGAAAAAAAAATTAGATCGCATGTGAAATTTTATAAAAAAATTAACAAAAGCGCCTTGTCTGTCGTATATACTGAAATATATATATATATATATATATATATATATATATATATATATATATAAAAGTGAACAGAGAAGTCAAAACTATCGCCTGTAAGTGTTGAGTTCTCTGTTCACTTTTATATTTACACCTGCTATATCTCTGATATTTAGCACGTTATCCCATAAATATAGCAAATCTTAATATATATATATATATATATATATATATATATATGTCTGTGTTTCTGAGATGAGGTATTATGTACAATATTTACATTATTCCGACTATTGTACTCATATTTGTGGCCATATTTGTTACGTCGTTTCCGCGTACAGCGGCCGAAACTTTGTAATAAATATGGCGTCAAAGATGAGAACAATAGTCCGAATAATCTAAATAATGTATATATATATATATATATATATATATATATATATATATAGATAGATAGATAGATAGATAGATAGATAGATATTTCTCTCTCGTAAACAGGCATATCTGAACTGGCACATTTTTTTTGTTAAACACAAAGAAAACCCACCTTTTCTTTAGACTGCAGCTATAGAGAGCGGCTCTTTGTTACTATTTCTAGGAAAAAAAACTTTTCAACAGTCTGAAGAGGGCTAGTACGCTCAAAACTTCTGTCACACTATGCACATAAAAATATTAAATATTTGTCAAATTTAATTCTTTTCAAATCGTTTACGAAAGGTTACGAATTCAAAGCAGATATGATAGTTCTTGAAAGATCTTGAAAGATCCGCAATGGTGTGTCTTTAAAAGCAGTTATTTGAGGTTTGCTGAACCCGAAGCTCTCTGTGGCTGAACCGTCATAGTCTGCTTGGTTTAATTGCTGTTCCATATAGAATGCAGGTTCGACTCCTGTCGGGGAGCTCATATTCTCTACAAAATTTTTAAAACATCCAGGCCGGTAAATGTAATTAAATTAATACTGTTTTATTAAAGGACAGAGTTTTTACTCAAATAATAGTAATGTATAAAAAGCATATATATATATATATATATATATATATATATGGCATGAAAACATTTTTTCGACATATATAAAATCTTTCGACAGTTAAATATTTTTAGGGTAATTTTTTCTTCGTCGGCCAAATCTTTTCTGCACACATTGTACATATAAAAGATCTGTTTTCTTTTCCTAATGCATTCCCTCGTTTTTAGGGGAGAGTCAGATATATGCATGCGTAACAAAAAAGGCATTCAAAGTGTGAACGCTTTTCCATTTTCTGCCAATTGTTGGAAAACGGGAACAAAGAAAGCCTTACAAGAAAAGAGCCTTCGCTTCGCACACAAAAAGCTTATCGAACAAACAGTTTACAAAACTGTAGATTAGAAAAGATTTTACCTAAGTGATTATTCATGAATCAATCTTTTGTTCGTTCTCCTTTTCTTTTTTCTGTCTATCAATCTCGGTTTGTTTAGAATTATCTCTGAGATTGATGCGAGCGTATCTAGAAATGTTTTTCAAAAAATATATTTTATTCATACAATTTCATGGCATCATTATTCAGGCATCGAATATGTTCTCTGTTTTCTGTCAAATTACGCCATAATTCAGCTAAACTTTCCCTGCCTTTCTATAGGCGTGCATTCCATTTCAGCTAAATTGTGTATTCCATCATATAAATACGAAGGAAAATATCCGGAATTTCTTTTACAAACTGCTTTATACATATAAATTGATAGCATCTAATATCAGCATCGATGCTGTTTCACTGAAATTTTATAGGCTTAGCTGCAATTCACACAATTAATTACAATTTCGTTTTATATTCAATTCATACTTGTATAAATTTTCCTATCAATTTAAATTTCGCAATCGTGTTTTCGAGAGGGTTTGTTGCTCATAGCGCAACCTCTGACATGTTTCGGAATACAACTATCAATCTGTTCAGATATATTTAACTCTCTATGACTCTGTATTCGATTATCTATCATTCTATTAATTTGGTATTTTTTAAATTTGGCAAGGTGACCACTAGTTAGCTCTGGCAAAATATCAAAGAACATTATATTGCCTGAATGTAATGCTTACAATGCCACCCATAATTTGCAGCTGCACTCTGGCGTTCTTTTAGGTCGAGTTGGTTGATGATTTTCATGAAATTATTAGCAAAAACCTGTATTTTATATACCTTAATATTACTCAGTAGTTCGTAATGAGACATCTTTTTCACATGTATTCGTTCCGTCCGTCTTTTCTTGATGAGATGTTTAACTGAATTTAATAATTTGCTTGATTTTATATCTTCAGGCAATTTTTTTATGATATAATGTAGGTGTGTTAGTTAGTGTGTAAAATGGTATCCATACAAAAGTCGATATAAAGAGACATAGTTGAAAAGGATTACTGAAACGATTTTCACATCGGAATGGGAGGCAAATCCTGCGTTTCAGTAAAAGTATATTGGAATACTTGACGACAAGCGCATGAATAACGTTATCAGTTACAACGACCGGAATAGTTTTTTCGTTTTGAAGCCGTTAACATCTATTTTATTTTAAATTAACACGTTCCGCATAGATCTCAGTCATTTTTCTCGTTTAGTTCGTATAATACCACATTGTGCTAAGGTGGCATTATTACTGATAGATAATGAATATGAGCTCGACCTGGGGGATACCGTGTAGAATTGTGAGATCAGTGCCCTTGCAATATATTTTCATCTTAGTGAATTATTTTCTCTTCTTATCATAGAAGCATTTCTGTTTCTTATACGTGCAGTGTCGCTTCACGATGTAGGCGATCATGGTCCTCCATATTTTCTGTCCCGTGTAGCTCTTAATAATTTTTGTCTTTTTCTTTCAAAGCTATTTCTACCAACCTCTTGCTCAAGTTCATCAACTACATTACACGATGCTTTTATTTATCCTTATTTACCTCAAACCGTCCTGTGATATACATATAGAAGTGGACGTTTAATTTGACAGTCTGTTTCATGTTAAACACAATCAGCTGCCCATGACGACTGCGTTTAGCATGAAACAGACTGTAGTCTCACGGTGTTGATTATAAGGTCCACTTATATATTCACATAAGCTCTATCCCTGATATTGCTCACGTTAACTATAAATATAAAATACATAAAAACTATATATTATCTTATATTTTCAGCACAAAAACGAAATGAATTTATGAAAAATAATGTAACGTATTGTAAGATTCCCTCAACGATAACTCTATTTCTTTGTTTTACATTGAAGGATAACTGGTTATTCAAATTCAAATAGAGTATTTTGACAGGTCAATGAAAATCCTCCACCTAAATGCTGTGTTTTTTAATTCGTGTTCTCTGTATAACTAGAAATATATAAAAGATGGAATATCCAAGACGCATCACACGTAATTATCCTCATCTCTCATGGCAAGCGAGTAACTATCACGTTTTTTTACTGATCCTGTAGTAAAACCTTTGATTCTACATATGTCACATTTCTCTTTGTACGAATGCGTTCTATATACCTCTACACGTTGAAAGATTATTATGTATTTTTAATGGTATATCGGTGATGCATAAAACATCAACTTATCTTCAAAGAGAAGTGATTTCGAAAGCATAAAATTTGCGAAGTTGTCGCGGATGAACAAGTTTGCCTCTAGAGGATTAATCGGAATAGCAAATTAGAATTGAAAAGTAACATCATTAGCGTAACAATTTCCATACATTAGCAGAGATAAGCTCGACAGGATTGCAGGAACGCTTAACTGCTTTTGAAACTAAACATGAGTTCCGCGCATAAATCTATTCTCTGACTTATATTATCAAATGCTTGTCCATATCAAAATATAATTACAATCTAAATTTGTTGAATATATCAAGTGATGTATATAGATTACAGTAGACTACATGCCACTCTTAGAATGCTTTATACATTTAATGGATTCTCACTGATACGTATTTTTACTTATTAAAAGCATCTGTTTTGTTTTGTTCTGTATTCCGTCATCTTCAAATATCGTATCGTTTCGTGTTCACGTGAGAGTTCGCGTTATCATGTTGTTATTATTTTTTTTGTTTTATTTTTTTGTTAAATATACTTTGTTTTTAAATTTGATAGCATTTTTGTTGGATTTTATGGATAATGATTCTAATATTTGTAGACGTGTTTTTATCTGTTCATAGCTTATATTAAATGTGCGTTATTGCTAAATATTTGTTTGCTTTCTTCTATTTTGTTGTGTTGGTTAGAGATAGGCATAATATGCGGCGATGTAATTGTTAGCGATACGCAATATGTTCGAATTACACTCGTATTCGTGGCATTCACTTACTCACAAAAACGGTTAGGAAAGTTATGAATCCATGTCAACCTCAAGCTTTGGGGCGAATCGTGTATATAAGATAAATTCATATCCACCTGTCAATGACATACCCTTTATATTTATTCCGATTTTATAATAGTTTCACAGTATAGATTATTGTTCGGGTGAGCTCTTTGCTATGGTACCTAGACCTTTAAAATATAAACGCAATACTAGATTGGCGTCTACATTGGATCAATTTACAATGGAGCTGGCTAGATGTAGTCGTAAGTTCTATATAATTTTTTCTCGAACTTATAGATTGTAGAACGTATTTCCGGTCTTTGCTTTCCAACCAACTTTAATCTGCAAAAATTTAAACGCAATCTCAATCGCTATCTACCGTCTTCCTGTTCACTCTTTTCCCCTCCCACTTATGATTAATGTTTTTTGATCCTAATTCTTTCACACCCTATAACTCCTTGTGTTTTAGTGGCTTTACTGTCTTGCATGGGGTAATCCCGATTAAAATAATCTATCGAGCCATTATTACATTTTCTAAATCAGCACACGAGGAAGTTCCCAATTATTCGAAATGTTTTATGCAATCATGCATCAACAGCTCTGAAGAGATAAAATAATCACTTTAATTATTGCTGAGTATTCTTCTTCATTTGTTTTCCAGCTTTCTCATCCTGACGGTCTTTCTCCCTCTTACTGATATGGATGATATTTTTCTCCCGCCTTTAATTTGATGGCCTTCATCCACTACCTCCAGTTTGATGTTATTTTTCTTCTCTCACTCATCTTGATAGGTTAAATGCTATCATATTCAAGTTGTTATCTCTTCTTGTTCCTTCTTTTTACCTGTTCGCTATTCTCTATATTTTGATATTTTTCTTCCCCCTCCTCCATTTCTTGGTCTTTCTTTTTTATTCATTTTTAATAACCAGAATTTCCCCATTACTTCATCTTACCAGTCATTCTTTTTCCTTTCTTTTTTTTCTGTTGACCTTTCACTCTAATCTCAATCCTGATTTTTTTCCCTCCCGTCATTTACAATTGACAGCCTAATTAAAATGAACACAATTCTTTACATCTAGAATACTTCGAGGGATTACTTATAAATATGTTATTAACTATAAACACACGCCACAAACATTATATTACATCGTTTGCCTTTATTGAATCTATTCTTAAAGAATCTAACGTATGTTTATCGAAAAATATGTGTGTATATAAAACGTTCCCAAATCAACATGCTAACAACCACCAAACGTAACGTAAACCAGTCACGCACATACACAAACATACACACGCATATACAAATATATATTATCATCTAAATCCCACGTGGACAAACTAGAATAATTACAAATCAGTATTTACGGTTTTTCAGTCAGTCTTCGAATTTTTTAACTTTTGGAATTTCGAAATGACGAGTTGTCACACTTGAATTCGGAACCCCACAAATTATACTAAAGTTTGTTTAAGAAATCAAATTCATGTGAAACTGGATTAACCATAATAAAAATACCAGAATTAATTTCTTCTGTTTCTCCATGTCTCAGTCTCTGATGAAGCCATAATAAAATTGAAACAAGGTAGATTAATAAACTTTTCCTGTTTGTTCTCTATATTGTCATATATGCAATCGACATGGTGCAATGGCAGACAACCTTGTCTCATTAGATTATTTACAACTGTGTACTGAGTTCAATCCTTACTTTCGATCATGTGCTAAATCTAAACTACGCTTAGAAAATCGCCGTATTTTTCCCGATATTTTATTTTTTATTTTTCTACCTTTTACTTTTTCATCAAGAAACAGTCTGTGTGTTGAATATCCCAATTAATTTCACTCTTTAAAAGTCAATTTTTAGGAATTAAAATAGAGAAATCTTATTAAGGGCAGAAACACAACACACACACACACACACACACACACACACACACACACACATATATATATATATATATATATATATATATATATATATATATATATTTATATTTATATATATAAAGACATCCTCAGGTATATACCTGAGGATGTCTGTAGGAACAGACGAAAGCTTGTAAAAACTAAAAAGACCTTAGGAAACTGGAATTTATAAACAAGGAACATATCATTCATATACAGGTTCAGGGTTAGTGTATGTTATTGAAATTGTTTGCGAAGATGTATTCTCGCCATTTAAATCATTAACCTCTATATGTTTTTTTGTATGAATGACTCATTTAATTACATATATATATATATATATATATATATATATATATATATATATATATATATATATATCTGTTTGTGCGTGTGTTTGTTTGTTTCTTTTGGAGTGCTTTCTGAGAAATCAATCAAAATAAATTTTATATATTAATTTTGTAGTCGGCTCCAGATCTTTCATTCCCTTTTCCTGTACCTGTGTGTGTTTGTATATTTTTGAAGGAAATATATGCGGAATTCTTTTCTTTTCGACAATATGTATTCATCTAAACATTTTCGCATCAGTATAATGGATCATTTAAACAAATGAGTGCCAATCATGATGACTATTTGCATGTGAGTTGTGATTAAATGCTCTCTCTCTCTCTCTCTCTCTCTCTCTCTCTCTCTCTCTCTCTCTCTCTCAGAAATACATCAATGCTGTAGTAATTCAAACTCTGGGCGGCAATGCGCGAAATCAAAGATAAATCTATATTGCTATGATCTAACCTTATTATTGCACTCATTCGGATTACGTAAGCCGGTTAAGTAGCGGATACGAAACGTCCCTTTGTGTTGTGGATCATTAAAAACGGCTATTCAAAACGAAATCCGCATTTCGTGTGCCTCCAATACGCCGTGATTCTGTGAAAAGCCAGCTTCACTCTTTCATGCTGCGTCTCTAAGAATCTCTTTGGTTAGGATCAAAAGAATATGCTACTACCCACCGCCGGCGGGAAACGGCTTTCATTGAAGATTAGCTTGGCGGTAATCACTATTCCTGGGCGGATTGAAATAATTTTTCCGTTTGAAACTTGTTGTAAATTGATTGGATTACATCACACGTGTTTTGATGGCAATTGGTAGGTTTTCTTGATCTACAATAACGAGTTTTATGTGTATATTTATTTTACTATTTATAGCATCACAATAATTCCTTTGTGAAATTGCTTTCCATCACGAATTTGACTCACTAAGCCCAAAACTTTTATGTACATACAAGCAAAATTTTAATATGAATGTATCTGTGGAATATGCTGTCTATGCGAATAATATTCAACATAGAATTAATCGAATTTACAAGATATAACTTATATGTTGAGAGTCCTTTCTTGTGTATGATTGTGACACTATTGTGAGACTGGTAGCATGAAATTAGGATTAAAAGGGTTCATTTGAAAACCACGTATTTTATTTGAAGAATTGGAAGGTTTTAAAACGTTAAGGTACAAGCATGAATTGGGATATAGACCAATTAAAAAAGAGAAATATTTTGGCTGAAAAACGAAAAGGGAAACAGAATTATTATGACCCGCAAAGTCAATAATGTAAACAACTCAAAATATGATCCGTGGATGGGGAAGGACAAAACGTAATTGTCGGCAGAGAGGCAAATGAAATTGTTATAAATCGGAAGTCGATAATGTCAAGAATCTGAAATATGGGTTTGTAAACAGAAAAGCATGCACAGTGGAGTAATAAATAGCGGCTAGGTTTGAGGAATCAGATAGCCGAGTTCGAATTCCAGTCGAATACATTACATTCTTTTACGCGCTAATACCCTTGGAAAAGGTGTGAATCCTATTCTACTCTCCCCAGCTATGGGTAAATGGCAAGACAATCCAGGTTCTATAGCCTTGGATGACAACTGGTCTACCGCAGAAAGAAATGGCAGCGTACTCCAGAAAAATAAACCTTCCTCGTGTATCGAAAGATGCAGGATCGCCTAAGCGTATATCACGCATGACACATAACTGACTGACACAGAAAAATTGGTCAAAGGTTTTAATTGTTCATATTGAAAATCGACAACAAAATCGTTAAGCAAATAGAAAAGAATGTATAAACACAAAGTTTATTTTCCAAACAAATTTAGTTTTGAATAAGTATTGTCGTCATGATATTGAAAGGAATGATAAACAATGTTTGTTGTCGAAGAATATATTGTTTTAAACAACTGTCTGCGTTGTTTGAAGGCCAGTGTCGTTTATCCAAAATTGGAGAATATAATAAATTGATATTGATTTTGAGTCCTGAGGTGCGGTATGTGTCAGGCGAAATACATATAAGCAGAATTCTTAAGCGACCGAGCAGATTGAGTGAGAGAAAACAAGAGACGTAGATGGGACCAGACTGTAAAGGACGAATGAGCTGCTGAACTACACGTGATTTGCTGCCGAAAGAATTTCTAGGGTTACGTCTTGTTCCACGTTGCTACGGTCAGATCCAGCGTCCAAGTACTGACGAAATTCAATCTTCACTGCTCTGTCATCAAGGAACACAACGTGAGACAGAAGTAGATGAAAGAACCAAGCGGAAAGCAGTTAACCATCACTTAAGCGTCGGCAGTATTGAATAACGTGGGAACAATACCGCTTCAAGCCGGGAAGGTCGTTTTATAAGATAATCTCTTTTGTCACTATTCTCCTGAAACTCTTGTTAACTATTTCTTTCTATCTATCTATCTATCTAAATGAAAAAGAAATCAAGACTAGAAAATCATTCAATAGAAAATATTCTCTACATTTAAGGATGTCGTACCTGGATTTCAAGTTTCACTTGTTGCAAAAAATCTTCGTAGCATTTATTCTTGATAGAACTTTAGAAAGAAGACTGTGTTAATTATATCCGGAATCGAGTTATGAAATACTTTTTAAACGATAATAGATTTTATGAACGGAAACTCTTATCATTATTATTATTAGTAGCAGTATTAATATTGTTGTTGTTTTTTTATTCTTGCATGTTAAAGTGTTTCTGGTGTAGAGATATATGTAACCCGATATACCCGTTATGACACACAGAGTGACGATTATATACCATTTACATGAATCGTAGACAAATATGCAGGATACACTCAACGACGAAATCATTTGGAGACCCAACAATTTAGAATATTTTTATCCATTTCTCAGAATCTGATACCCGTGTGATTCCAGGTTTTTAAGCGTTAATAAGCGCCAAAAAGAAATATGAAACTCAATGTTAAGAACAATAGGTTAAATACAACAAATCTGATAGGCGAATTTTGCAAAACAGACAAAACTATTCGTACAATAAGAAAAACAGAAAAAAATTGAACAATATATATATTCATTAGCATGGATTCTTATCTTTATAACTGCAGTCGTTTTCTAGATTTTATTTATGAGATTTGAACAAGTCTTTTCTGGGAGTTTCTTCCATTCTTCAATGGTTACACGTTCTAATTCCTGAAGGTTTTTGGGGACCGACGATTTATTCGAATTTTCAATTCTTGCCATAGATTTTCAATAGGATTCAAGTCAGGTATCATTGAAGTTGATATCAGAACTGTAAGTTTCTTTTAATGAACCTGCACAGACACCGATTTAGACGTATGTTTCGGATTATTATCTTGATGTAAATTAAATCACCGATCTAGATGGTGATTTTGTTGTCGATTTTTTTAATATGCAGATTTAATTATTCCTCTTGTTGCAATTAATTTCCCAGTCCTCCTTGAGTTAAAACAACCCCAAAACATAATAAAGCCGCCCCCATGTTTTAATATTGCCACTGTATCTTTAAGAGGATGACCTCATATTTCTTGCGCCAAATTTGTTGTACATCATTATGTCTAAAAAGCTCAATTTTTGTTCATCACTCCATAGTAATTGTTCCCAAAAGCCATGTTTTTTTTCCTTTTTTTTTGTCCAAAAATATTTCGGCAAAATAAATCTGACTGTGTCTTTCGAAACAACACTTGGAATATATATTAACCTCGCGACACATTTTTCTTGCAATTCTCGGTGACAATTTGGTTTTTCATCCACGCCCAGACAAATTATCTGTCCTATCCAACTGTTTAAACTTCTTTATAACAGACTGTACCATAGATCTTGGGATAGGTAAGCGTTTTGAAATACGCTGTAACTATATCCAGACTTGTGGAAGTTAATATTTCTCTGTCCAAAGTCAACGCTAAATTCCTTTGTTTTCCCTATCGTGTTCTTAACGTAAGAATAACAATGGTAACACTCTATGTCCCACGTGATGATGTTTGCTTGAATTATCATAAATAGTCTACAGAGTAAATAGTTTAGAAGGATTCACGTTTAAAATTATATGTAAATTACTTATACTTACATGAATCAATCAATTTAAAACGATATTTTCTACTGTACGAATAATTTGCCTTTTCCATTTTACATAATTTGATTGTCAAATTTGTTTCATTTAATATATTCTTCTGAAAATTGAGTTTTATATTTCCTTCTTTGTGCTTATTAACATATAAAAAGTGGCATCATACGGTCATTAGACTCTGAGAAATGGATAAAAATATTCAAAATTGATTTGGTGTTCGAATAATTTCGTCGTTGACTATATGGTATAACGTTTTAATAAACGTCTCTTATAACATTGCGGGCGGGACCTGTTTAAAAATACGTTTTGGCTCAGATAACCCTATCCCACTCAAATGGTTTCCTATATTCCCCTAATTATTGAGATGAAGCCCAAATCGCCTAAGCTATCATAAACTTCAAATCTTGAAAAAAAAACCTTTTTTGACACAGGATCCTATGTTCCGGCATTGTTCACATCCATGAACAGTGATAGACATTGAATTAGGCACTAGGGAAAGTGCTAAACTGCTTAAGGCCAGGCAAGTGAAATTGAAATCTTTGTTACTCTATGGTATATTCATTGTATCTCATCAAGAAGTGACAGTAAGACATTTATACTTTTTATCATTATTTTTGATGATTCACTCATTATCATTTGCTTTCGCAAATATTCCGACAACTTTGTTAGATGTTTAAGTTTTTGTATTTCTAGAAATAAATCTAAAGCCATTTCATTGCTAGAATGAAAATTATAACAGCTCTTCAAGTTATAAGCATTTCGCATTATGCTTAATTTTCATGTCAATAATCCTTGGCATAAAGGCGCTTCAAAAAGTGAAGTATCCTTCTCAATATGCTTGTTCAATGCTTCTCGTTTTCAATTCTTGCAATCATACTGCCAGGTCTTTTACGAAAGTTATAAACTTTCTAAGAATAAAGTTTCTAGTCCTCATGCTCATGTTCCGCACTTTGACGATGACCGATTCTTTCTTTAGACATTCTCTCAAATACAAACACCTACATATAATATTGAAGACATCTTCCTGTCTTTTATTTTCAATGTCGATACCTGTTTTCTTGGCCTTAATTGTTTAACAAGTTCGGATTTGAGTTAAAACATATCGAATGTTACGTTTTCTATTCTCTTGGACGTTTTCTGAATAGCAGAACATGTCTTACCTGATTAAAAGAAATCATTTACACAAGTTCAAATAAATCATTGTTTCATGGTTTATTCTTTAGAGTTTTGTTCGTTTAATCTGTCTTCTGATTGGCTGTTTTATTTCTCTTACAACAAACGTAAATTTTGCAATCTCGTTTATCATGTATATCTTAACGCTGATATTTTTTCTCCTAGGTTTATTTACGTTTGTTATTATTATTATTATTATTATTATTATTATTATTGTCTTTTTTGTTGTTTTTGTTGCAATTGTTTGTTTCTCGTGTTTGATATTTATTATGTGTCACGTAAAAGAGTAGAAACACAACAAAGTAACGTTGGGTTATAAATGTACGAATCAACGTATGCACATCATACGTGGACACAAAACACATACATCACAACCAAAAATGAAATAGAGTTACTAATTTTGAAAAAGCAAAGAATTACCTTGCGGGTGGATCGTATTAAGAACATCTTTCTAGTTAGATTAAGCAGTCCACGCATACGGTTTCCGATTGAGTAAATTCCCAAATATCTACATGTAATTCTCCATCGTTGTTGGCTGCCTCAACAATTCATTCTACACCGTTCCATGTTTCTCCCTCTCCACTGCCCGTTATATTCCTCAGTGCGTTATCCTCTAGAGTATGATTTCGAACTGGTTATGCTCAGGTAAATGGCAAGCAAATATTTTGGTACTAAACGGCATGTTCACTTTTACCCGCTTTATCGACAAAAATATGCATCTTAACTTCTACGACGAACTAAAATTAAAAGCGATCAGAGTAACGCGTCATCAAGAAATTTGTTATTCGTATGTCCTTCCTTTTCTGGTGCATATATATTTCCTTTCGTGGCTCAACCTGAGACCTTAGGTAAGATATAACATCATAACATTTTCCACTAAACAGATTTTGCACGAAAAATAAATCTTAATATCACACATATTTTACATGGATAAAAGTTTTTCGTAAGGTGTGGGCTGTACTTGTGAGTAATTATTATTATTATTATTATTATTATTATTATTATTATTATTTTTTTTGATTTCTGGCGTTTACACATTTCTTTCCGGGTCCCGCCCAGCGACCTAAGGTTAGAAATGGCTTCATGACACTTTGCACTGACAAAAAAAAAAAAAATTACATAGATAAAGCCCTTCGTAAAGTGTGGGCTGTACTTGTCAGAACAATTTTTTGTATCTCCTTGAGGCATGGACTTCCAGGAATCCCTTCAATTAGTCTACTGTAATCTTTTCCAACGAGTCTTAGGGCTCCAACTACAACAGGCATTGTTGATGTTCCCCTATGCCACATTTTCGAGATTTCTATTTCAAGGTCCTTGTATTCTGTTATTATTATTATTATTATTATTATTCCTGAAAAATATGCGCAGATTATTGATAACTCCAAGATGGTCCGCTATATCCAGCTGGTCAGTTATAATAAGACTGATCGCAATGAACCAATTACAATAGCATGCCATTCCTGCATTAGAAACCATCTTGACATATGAAGTTTTAAATGAAAGTAATTTTTACTCATGGAATATTGTTGACTTTCCGCATACTTCAATTATTTGCAAAGCACATGCTTGTACATATTTTCTGCAGTGTATTCATATGTTCAACTCAATATCCACCGTGAATAAAGCCATGAATTAAAAGTTTTTTTTTGTTTGATATTATCAATTACAAGTTATTTCATTTTAGAGTTACATTAAAGGTTTATCTTAGGAGGTTAAATCTGTGAGCAAAGGTCCTCCACACAACATTTTCATTCCTACATAGTTCTGTATTTAGAGTAGTTCTTTATTTTCGTCTCTCGATAAAATCCGTTATCTTTCCTTTCGTTATTAGTAGATGTTTCAAGTGGATGTCATTTGGCATTATGTACAGACCATCTCCATTCTCAATATTTGATTGATGTGTTTTTGATCACCTTATTTTTTCCTCCATGGTGGCTCTCAGGTCTTTGGGAATATCCTCAAAACTAATATGAAAGGGGGTTTTCCTTAATTCCTCTAATAGTTCTATTATATTTATCCCTTCAAAAGAGGTGTTGTGTTCTTGACATCATATTCTTTAAATGAAATGTTTACCTATCTATATAAACAAGAACATCAAATTAAATATATTGAATTAAAATGAATGTAAAATTGTCAATAATACTTAAAATATAACATATTGTATTTCTGCACGTTACTTTATTACTTAGAAGGTTAACGCCTACGTCACACTGTAACATTATCACAGATAATAATGAACCATTCCGAAAGACAGAAGAAAAAGACATATCAGACACCTGTTCTTTTATTGTGTAAAAGAAAATATCAATAATAGGAAAAATAAATGAAATATTAAATAAAAATTTAAATATAAATATATATAAATATTAAAAAATAAATATATAAAATAAATACGTAATAATATAAATATAAATAAAAAATAAATATATAAAACATAAAAATATAAATATAAATGAAACTATTATAAATAATAGGATTATAAATAATATTGTAATATAAATAAATATATACAGATAAATATATAAATATAAATAAAAAATATATAGAAATATGAATATAAATAAAAAATAAATATATAAAAATATAAATATATAAATGTAAATAAAAGTATTATAAATAATAGGAAAATATAAATAATAGAAAAAAGAAAAAAGATAGAAGACAACGCTCTCATTAACATCTGCTTAAATGAAATGGAATAGATTGTCAATTTTTTAATCTTTTAATTTGTACATTAATTATTCTTTAAAATATGACATTTATTCAAAAATGAAATTAAAATTGTTAAGCACAAATATTTAACAAGGAATTAGGCATATTTCCACGGGATTTTTTTAACTGTGTTACTCACAATAATCCGTTATTAACTTACTTATTATTATCCAATAGAATATTAAAATAGAAAAACCGTAAAATTTCATTTAAACTATTTTATGTTTAAAAATTTAAATGACCTGAATTTTTCCACTACACTGAATCTATTTTTTGGTGAATTTGGAAATATTTCAACATCATTTCTCAGCATTACAAAGAAATTTTAATTACATCCCTGATCCATTTCTGTTTTTTTTTTTTTTTTTTTTTTTTGGGGGGAAATTTCCATGAAGAGATTTTGTGATATTTCATTTCCGTTTCCGTTTGACATCGAGTTTCGTTGGGATATGCATGCCGATTAATATAGCAGTAAATGAATGGATTAACTCTCTTTGATATGGTAATTAGTTTGGATATTAAAATAACAGACGATATGAAGATCTATTTTCTCTGATAACTTGGGCATGTCGGTATTATTTGTTTACATGGTTAATTCCAAGTCATCCAAAGTTCCGATTTGAATGAGAAATGTAGGATTCGAGTGCGAAAAACATTCAGAATTGTTATATCCCCTTACACCTTTGAGAAGGGTATGAATCCATCTCTTCCTCCATCTATGGGTTAAACAATTGGTATTTTTGCTGTAAAAAAATCATTGTTATTCTCAAAAATTTTTAATGCATTATTCACTGAAATGAAAATATTTTTTTCTTACCATCCTTTATATGTTTCAGTTTACACAATGATGAGTTTTTCGTTTTAGGTATCCTCTGCGTAACCAAACTGTTTGAAATCTTTTAACAGGTGTTTTCTTCTCGATTTCCTATAATTGTTGTTTGTCACTGATTCTTTTTTCGTCGTCCCTTTGTTATTTGTGATATATTTCCGAATAGGTTTCATCATTTTTCCTCCTCACTTACACCTATTTAATTACTAACCCTTTTGAACGCAGTCCGTGATAGTGATGGACACACTTATTACTTCTGTAGTTTTATGTAGAACCTTTCGGTGTACATCCTGAGATGTAAATTCTGAGACATAGTGTTAATATACTTTTCTTGATACATCGATTTGAATTCCACTTTTGCCTTGTTAAGAATGTTCCATTATATCAAAAAAATGATATTTTCAAGACATTAATCAATTTCATTAAAGTTCTTTTCATATTATATTTTATTTTTCCTCCTGATTTATCTATTTGTTTTAATAATTTCACGCAGACCAAGGTGTCAAACCTACTAAGACTCAAGGGAGTTAATGAAATTGAGAGAATATTTGGACATTGAAAGACAAGGATTTAAAGTGGCAGAAGATGATGATTGTCGTTGTATTTATATTTTTGAAGATTGTAGTTGACCTGGAAACCAGAAACCGGAAATGTATTTACAGCGTGGAGTGTGAGAGAAGAACGTATTAACATAAAACTTAGGCGTACACTTAGCAATTTCGACCGAAAAATTACGATGCTTAACCGGCAATGAGCTTAATGTATAGAACGCGACGTACCAAATTGGAAATATCATCATTTGCTACCCACTTGAATATTCCAATATATTTTAGAGCAAGTTTTTATGATTACGGCACAGGTTATTTCGTTATCTACAAATTTGAGTTTGACTATTATAAAGATATTCCGTTCTCTTTCTCTTGCGTTCTTTGTAGATTTCTAAACAGGAAATCATATTAGAATTTCATCGCTGTGATTTTGAATTATATTAATCAATGTTTCTCTATGATTGTGTTTGCTTTTATTTCTCACGGACACTTTCAGACCATCCCTGTATGGCAGGGGGTCAGCTTTTTATTTGTATTTGTTATTAAAATCATCTTTTATTACGAGTAAATATCAAATTAAGTGTCATTACAAGGTGAATAGCAACAGATTCGTGAGGGTCGTGCACATCAAAGAATACATACGAATTGAACATACAACATTATTATATATGATGATATTAAAACAGCAACCCGCATCCAGGAAGAGAGATCTCTAATAATAATAATAGCTAGAAATATTTCAGTAAATGCCACTGTTTTCCTATTTGAATTTTCTGATGAATTTTAATTCTTAAGTTAATGATTGAATGAGCTCATGGCGAGTTCTACAATAATAAAATGTTCGTAAAAATCCGTTATCACGTTAACTATTTGAACTTGGCAAACTTGAACTTGATAAAATATTGCAATGATAATCTTAAATAAGAATACTGGTTATTATTTTAAGAAAGAGGGCACAAATGAAACAAATTGAAACTGACAAATTTTCCCATTTCACTGAAGCAGACGTTAAACACTATCTTACCTTCTTTTTTTCTTTTTTGACTTTCTTTCTTTATTTCCTTTTTTCCTTCTTTCTTTATTTCATTCATTCTTTCACTGAAAGCAAGTACATTTTTTCTATGCCTTTTCCATCTTTCCACGTAATCAAAACGGAATAATCCATTATTTATGCGGAACTGGCATGGCGTAATGGTCGTGCTAACTAAGAAAGGGACAAGCATAATTCTAATACGATATTTTCGCAATACTGTGTATAATGCTAAGTAATTACTTCTAACGAATATATAACGAATGTTCCTTCTGCAGTACTCGAGACCGTTAGCTGACTCCAGCCCTACGACACACTACCGCTCCCTGCAGCTCAGTGTAGCATGCGTATGAGACGTAAACGTTTATATTATAAAAATGTTGTAAAATAATAAAAAAGAAGAAACGCTTATTTGAAGCTTAACTGAATATTCCAGTTTTTTCTCGTAGTTGGTATTTTGTAAGCTTTTATCTTTTAATCATTTTACCCTAAGTCACTACGATGGATAATATACTAATACTGAAGGAATCCGAGCGGATAATAAAAGCAGAGGTTTCAAGTCGACAGAAGATGCATTTAAATTTATGAACATCGTTGTCCATAGGAACGTAAAAACGCAGAAGTGTGTTCCACGAGCGAAAACTACGAGAGAAGACATGATTAGCATATAAATTAAGTATACTCTTAACAATTCAATAAAGACTATAAGACGCATGGATATACAGGGTGTGAAAAAAACTGAGAAAACTTTAAGTTATAACATCTTTCCCGCAGATGAACAGTCACTAACCTATCCCTACTGTAGTGCTTCTTTTCCATGGCTAATGTTCACAAGAGTTATTTGTTTTAGATTCACTAGTTCAGACATTTACAGCTAGGACCCACCATGCCATGTAAGAAGAGAATTATATCAAATTCATTGCCCTTGTATTTCGTTGTTAACAAAGGACGTTCCCTTCGAACGCTATCTTCCGAGAACTGTTATTTTGAGGAAGAGAATTTAGATAGGATGCTTCCCTTATCATTACAATCGTAAGGTGGTCAAATCGAGAATCAATCTTTATCTATCCTAAATATATTAATAATTTCTACTCACTTTCTACTCTTGCGTCCATACGATGACCTCGTTCATTAACCCACTAAATTTAATGGCTCTTAGGAGTTGGGTGAAAGCATCATAGCTTAGCTTCACAAAACGAAAAATCAAGGAGTCTGTACACGTAACTCGCAGACTCGTTTGTAACTGATAAGTCCAATGCGGGGCAGGCATATAAGGTCGCACTAATTGCAGATGAAAGTCCTATCTAGTCTTGATGGCACAGAATTGCAGTACTTCCTCCTCAGCCTCTTGTCTCTGCAGTTATTTTCAAAGAAGTAGACAGGATGGTTAGAGTTGAGATGCCAGGCATCACGGTTCTCAGCTAGGGTCGGCCATTGGCAATGGTTGATATGACAGGCACCAAAGGATTTTTTTCAGGTAAACTTTGAATCGCTTCTTTGGTGCTCCTCTGCCGCGAAAGCCAATTGAGAACTCGCTGTACACAAAAAATTTAGGCAGGCGATGATTCTCCATCCTGGAAAGATGTCCAGCCGAACGCACCTGGGACTTCAGCAGCATGGCCTCAATGCTGGTGTTCGCCTTTTCGAGGGTTTCAATATTGGAGACGAAGTCATACCAGTGCATGTTAAGGATCGTGCGGAGGCAGCGCTGGAGTAACTGTTCGAGGAGTCGCAGGTTTTGTCGGTTAGTGACCCATGATTCTAAGCCGTATAGAAGAGTATCGAGGACGATAGCTCTATACACTCTGATCTTAGTGCCCTTCTTTAAGTGTCTGTTGTACCAAACACATTTGTACAATCTGCCAAATGCAGTGCTCCCCCTTGCCAGTCTCTTGTCGACCTCAGTGGATGAATTATGACTAAAAAAGTAATAACATCCTAAGTTTTTATCGTCTTCATTTCCATACGACTCTGTTTTCAGAAATCTAATAGTTCACATTTTACCGGCTGCTGAAATAATAGCATATTTTCAGTGGCGTAATGCGAGTACTTTTAATATGGTCCTCAAATTTCAAGTTTACTTTTATCATTTCACCCCAGGAAGGCGATAATGTCACTAAGACGTGAGGAATTACTAAGAGTGAAAGGGAATGAGAAAATATTAGAGAGTAGAAGGGACAAGGAAAAATGATTCTGAAAGAGAGAAATAGAATACGTCGATTAATCATGTTTTAAATTTCTTACGATCGTAAGTAACATGGAAGTACGAAACTTGAAAAGAGTTCCACAGGCGAGAAGAACGAGAAATGATAACATACAGTTACATTTACATATTTTAAAAGTACAACGATGAAGCCTACTTTCCAATCTAGTACACACGCGTTCAACATCCCAATGAAGAAACCATTTTAAAGCAATTGCCATAAAGATATTTATACAAAGACAGGGTGAATCCATTGTAGTGGTGAGAAATTGATTGATGTCAAGATTTCATCCCGTTCAAGACCGATAGCTTTACCGACTATTCTTTGGATTTTGTTAAGAATGTAGACAAATATAGCAGAGGAACCATACCAGTTGTTTCGGCAATAGTCATTAGCCGGACGAATGGTAGATTTCTAAACGTGCAAGCTGAATTCAAGCGAGATAAATGTCTAGCGCGATACAGTGACGAAACTTGCCTAGCAACAGACCTAATAATTGAATCAATATAATCTTTCCACTTCATGACAGTGGAAAACCTGAGACCGAAATGTCTCTATGAATCGCTCTCCTAGAGGTTAGCATGTTGTGAAAGGCAAATATGGTACTCTCAGATGACTAAAACACAAAATTTATACCAATTTATTTAATTATACTCAGGAGATGTCGGACGTATGTTTCATCTTCTCAACCGATTAGGTTAACTATGGGTATTATATCACATTTAAAATTTTGCTCAAAACGTTTATGATGCCGGAGATAACATATTCTGACGGGTATAAACAGTGTTCTCTTGTATCTATATTGATATTGTTATGCCTATTATAAACTAGCAGTAGAGCCCGGCGTTGCCCGGGGATGTAACAGTAAGAGATAGATCAAGTATCGATCATCATAAAGACTGAAAAATAAAATTGACAAAGATGATTGTTTAAGGTTGACGGACACGCATGTCTTAATTAGCTTTCTTTTTCTTTTCTTTTTTTACGAATTGGTCAAACTCAAACAAAAACATTGTTTTCAATTGTTATGAGTCTACCGATTTAATAGGATTTTATTATAAATAATTGTCTTGAAAAAGGAATTTTTAAAGCATTCTGAATGTAAAAATAAATAAAAAAGTGTGCAAAACAATAAGAAACACTACCTGCCAAAAAAAGTGAAGTTTTGTTTAAATCGGTTGAAAAATGTAAGAAATCCGATCCCATATATAAAACGAACACACACACACACACACACAAACAAACTGGGTTTTATAATAAGTATAACTCGATATGAGTTGTCCCCCTTTGATTCCGCCGATGTCTCTTAATCGTCTTTTCAAATTGATTTCGTGCAAAAACAATTTTGTCAGAACCACCGCAAGATAATTTTACGTAATCCTGTGAAGTTTTGTTGAAATCGGTTGAAAAATGTGGGAAATACGATCCCATATATAAACGTACACACATACATACACACACACACACACAACCATGGTTTTATAAGAAGTATGATGTAAATATGAAATATTAATCGTTTGCTGTGTTGACAAGGAGTAATTAAAATACGATTTTAAAAACGAAGAAATAGTGAATTTATTTTGGAATGATAAATAAATATTAATTTATACTCCATTAAAATTTGTAATGCTTTTCAGACATTTTTTTTTCTCATGTTTGTCGACGAAAATAATATTAGCTTTTTGCCTTATTTCATGTTTCTATTTCTATTTCATATTTCATCTTTCATACTCCTGTGGCTGTCAGTTTAAAGCATGGTTTTATTGTCTCAATATTTGCACGAGCTGTTTTGGAATAGGAAACCGTCTGGTTTTATTTCCTTTAAGATCATCCTGAAAATACTACTATACAACTTTAGATAACTGGAAAAAATTCAACAATTTTATTTTCACAAGTTATATATCGAAATAACATTTCCAAACAATTTAATCTGTGAGATTATTGCACATTAATTCATTCAATATGCGTTCAAATATCACTGATGGTGGGTTTGTTTTAACAATTGATGAAGGCATCGACTAAAATATGCTGCGTTTAAACCAACTAGCATAAATAAGTAAATCTTCTAGAAATTCGTTCATCTCCCGCCGATTCAGACATTTGAGTTAATTTTATGCAACAACGAAAGAAAGAGTTATGTAATTATGTTTCAAAAGGGACATTCAAACTCTGTGAGTAAAGATAATAAACACGTTGTGTATTTGAGGGCCTCCTTCTTGAAGAAACACGTTTATTGAAACACACTTTAACACATGTGTCCGTAGATCCTACGTTGAGTTATGCTAGACCATAGTCAAGATTACTAAGAGCTAAAACGGGTAAGAAAATGTGAAAAACCACCGCCACTAACCACTTGAAGTAAGATACACAAAGAAGACGATTAACATATATATTTCCTGCGTAGTTACATTTCTCTTCTGTTTTCGGCGAAAAAAACTTCCAAAGATTTCATTGAAATACTTCCATATGATTTTGGTTAATATAGAAAATAGAATTAATTTAAAGGTTTTCGAGGTATATTATTCCTCAAGTTACTTTATGTTGTAGTAGGATCCACCTAATTTGCATAGTGGAGTACCGACCATATAAATATGGTTGGTACCGGGAAGAGAGGGTGGAATCAAGAGATTCAACCAGAGACTCTGCCCGACTGCGACTCAGTCAACACATTCTCCAGGAACGGTCTTACCAGGAATATACAAAAGACTATATGTAAATATTGTGTACACTTTCTTGTTTCAATACATTTTGTTCTAAATACATTTTGTGTTGCATTATTATTCCATGCATTAGTCAAGTTTCAACACTTTATCATGAAGAAAATATATTTATGGTTTAATATAAGTTAAAAGAAATTGTCTTGGAATAAACATTTCTAAAAAAACATTTTTTGGGTAAACTAAAAAGGCTTTCGTTTATAAAATAGTTTCAATAAAGTTTGTAACATTTCTTATTCTCTAAATCTCTTTAATACACGTTCATATATATATATATATATATATATATATATATATATATATATATATATATATATATATATATATAGAGAGAGAGAGAGAGAGAGAGAGAGGATAGATAGATAGATAGATAGATAGATAGATAGAGATAGAGATGAGAGAGAGAGAGAGAGAGAATGGAGATATAGATGGATATTCTACATGGAGTAAAACCTGTTTTTTAAATTCATTCTTTTGGAAATTTTTAATGTTTTAGCATCTCTGTCCTACCACCAAATGTAATGTTCAACTCAATCTTCCAATGACTTTATAGAATTATTCAAACTTTCTGGACAGATTTAGAGGAGATTTAAGAAGAATTAAATTTATTTGCTTAGCATCAAATGTTCCGACTACCTTTATCCAAACGGGAGACTAAATCCGTATAAATCGAACATACTGAATCAGGTAAAATAATTCCTATTCAATAAAGAAGATTTAATTCCCTAATCCTGCTTAAGATCCGTTGAAGACATCATTATGACTAATGTGAGGTATTTCTGTATCGACAACATTTTAACTGAAATGAGGTAATTATTCATATATAATATATACTTTATTATAATACGCAGCCCTGTCATTGGACTAGAAAATTCTGGAAAAATATTTTCTCTTTTATAATACTCAGTAATTGTTTGAATTTGGTAGAATACCATTGTAATGCAAATTTCAAATTTGTATCGATGAAAAATCAGAACGATGATTTTGTTTAAGAAAAATAATGAAATGGTTCTCTGATTGACAACGAAATGTCAATGATGATGACATCAACTACACGGAAAATACTAATGAAACACTTGTGACATTCATTTATAATAAAGACAGCAAGATTTAAGATTTGCATGATGATATGATTTGCTTATTGTTTAAATATTGTTTTGCCCATTGCATAGTTTGGACTAAAGGTATAACTTAATTTTATTCCCGTTGTCACGAAGACTTCAGCGAGCACAGCCCTAAAATTAATATTTAATTATTTTTGCTTTTACGAATCTGAAAAAGTGTGTATTATCCACGAGTAATTGCGTTACTGATATATTTTCTTCTAATGCCAGAAGACGTATTCCAAAATATTATTAGATTTTTTTTTTATGTTCAACATAGAAATATGCCGGCTCTTTATCTAAAGAAAAATATTGTAGGATTTTAACATTATAATCTGATGTTAGAACTGCTTTTAAATAAAATTGTATCTTACTTTTTAGTGTAAACCTTCATTTTTTCCTTGCTTACATCATATGCTACTTTATTTGACAAATCCTTTTTAGAAACTGAAATAATAAATGATGAATGTGAACACATAGTCATGTCAAATATTAATGGCAGATACGAAATGTCACTGCATTGTTGTTGTGTTAGCCCAAAGTTACAAGTCATCCTGACCGAAATAAGAGTGCACCGTCCTTGTTGAATCTGTTCACCATGCCAGGTTTTGCTCTAATAAAAAGATCTGTAATAGAAAAAAAAATCAAACAAAATAAATGTGTTGAGTTTATTTTTCTTCCACGTTATATCCCTAATTGCATTGGAGGTGGTTGTAACTATCCTAGTATTAGGGATGATTATTTTCCGGGTTTAGTAGAAAGAGTATTGGAGGTCAGGTTTACGAATTTGTTTAATCTTGGTAGACGTCTTAATGGTGGTGTCTGTTTTTTTGGCTTTGTAGATTTTAAGGTCTTTTTAACACTGAGAAAAAAGATGTGTGCAGTGGAAAAGTTTTAAAGTTTTCTCAATATATTTAATTTCGTCGTTTAGGTATCCGGGGTTGCATATCCTAAGGGCTCTGAGGTAGAATCCTATGACAAATCCAAATTTCATTTTTGGCTGTGGTGGAAATAGAAGTTGATTAAGTCATTTTTTGTTTGTTGCTTTATGATAAACTTTGAAATCTAATTCCTCATTGTTGTGCATCAATAACAAGTCAGAGAAAGGTAGATAATTGTTTAGTTCAAATATTTGTGCTGGGTAGGTGAGTATTTGGGAATAGAATATGATTACGTCATCTCTCTCTCTCTCTCTCTCTCTCTCTATATATATATATATATATATATATATATATATATATATATATATATATATATATATTAAGTAATTAGAGCTGTTTGATATGTTTTGTCTAATACATACATACAGTCTTTAAATTTTGAGCAACTTGCGGCGGTTTCGAATGGAAGTTCACTGTTCCAAACAAACGATTTCTTAACGAGACAAAGCAGAGATGGTTGTACAGACTGATCTCTCCTCTAGCAAATGTAGGCATGTTTTCTTTCACCTTACACTAAATATAGAAGCAAACAGTGACTCGTATTTGGCATGATCGTTCTTTGCTCGTGTTGAAACATCTAGAGAGAAGAAAGAGAACTGGCCGATTATTCGGCAAATTATTCGGATCACTCTGAAGACATTTGCCGGTTCGTTTACAGTGTTTCGGTCTGTGAATTCTGCAACCAATATACATTCCCAAGTTTTTGCTACATACTATAATATAAAGTGATGCTTTTAATATAATTTGGCAAAGACTATATATATATATATATATATATATATATATATATATATATATATATATATATATATATATTATGGATACAAACACACACATATGTGTGTGTTTGTGTGTGTGTATTCGTAGGTATGAGTACAGTATATTGGCGCGAAACTCAACTTAGTCGATTTGTCAGGAATGAGATTGCCTGATGTTTTCAGACAGAATCGAACCCAGCGTGCGGCATAAAAACTTTGTCGAATATTCAGGTCGGTAATTGTCGTTAATACTGTTTATTATAAACAGAGCATTTACTTAAATGTTTGTATATATAAAAAAAAAACGTATAAACATAAAAAAACCTGTCTTAAAATAATTGTCAGACTTTGTCCATTTCCTTTATAAATATCTATCTATCTATCTATCTATCTATCTATCTCTCTCTATATATATATATATATATATATATATATATATATATGTGTGTGAATATAGTCTTATAATCTTATTTTACCGGAAGTCGTTTATTTATCTATTTCTTCATTTATTTGGTTTAAATTATTATTTTCTTTATATATTTTTATTTTTATTTCTTATCTTATATCGTTATTTATTTTTTTATTTATTTTAATCGGTGTTTTTATTAACGTAGTAAAAACTGGTTTATATCGCTTATTTAATAGTTTGTTTTGGTATGGATTGATAATTAAAGCTATTTATTCAATTTTGGTGTTGAATGTTGTAGTTTATTCTAACTATTATTTTGGCGGGAACAGTTTTTAATTTGTTTATTAGTTCATGTATTTATTTTGACTGATTATCTTTATTTATTTTCTATCGGCTAATTTATCGAGATCGGTTTCTTAGTTTGTCTGTTTATTTATTTATTTATTTGGATGAATTGAGATTAATTTATTTTACTTTTTTATTCTTTATTTATTATACTGTATATTTTTTTTCACTTTTTTCGGTTTTCGATTTTTAAGTAACGTAGTATTTTTTTATTGTTATATAACAGTTATAGCTATGTTTTTCGTCAGTTCTTTGGTTTCATTTTTATAGTCTAACTAATATTTTGGTCATATATATATATATATATATATATATATATATATATATATATATATATTTTTATTTTTCTCTCTCTCTCTCTCTATATATATATATATATATATATATATATATATATATATATATATATATTTGAGTTATTTTGACGGTGAGGAAGACAATGTATATTCATTATTATCATTAGTAGCACATATACACACCCATATATAAATATATGTGTGTGTGTGTGTTTGTGTATGTATTAGGTTGGCCAGAAATTCATGAGTACTTATGAAGTGGAAAGAAAACAAAAAAATCTTGAACTTTGTCATGTGGAATTTCCAAAGTGTATCGAATTTAGAAAAACACGATCGCTCCACCAACGCTAAACTCTATCGCCAGCAGCTAAACCGTGAGTATGACAATCTTAATAAGGATTATCCAGATTTAGACAATCGAGGACGGTCTTCGGTTAAGTAAGACAGTGCCAGGCTACACTTCCAGTTTGGCTAAGGTGAAGTTCAAACATATGGACGTTATCAAGATTCTTCCACATCCACCATTCTTTCTCGAGGATGCTCCGAGTGAAGATGGGCAATTCTGCTCAATGTTACACTTCTTACACTAGATAAATTGAAGGAAGGTTGTCTAGCGTTTATTTTTTTTAATCCAAAACCAGAGGATAGATCCAGATGCTAGTGGATTGCGGACAAGACGTCGAGATTTTTTATTTTATTTTGAAGAATAAATGTTGTCGCTTCATAAAATGTTGTTTCCTTTCCGTTTCCTAAATGAGTTCAGGTATTTCTGGCCAACCGTGTGTATATATATATATATATATATATATATATATATATATATATATACAGATGGAGAGAGAGAGAGGGGGGAGAGAGAGAATTCTCAATGTGTGTGTGTGTGTGTGATCGGATGTTGTTTATGTGTTTTCAGAGTGTCGATGGAATTTTTCTTTGATAGATAATTCTTCAGTGCCGGTTTTGATTCCAAATTGTTGGTGACAATGGCTTTCCATTAATTCCTGTCCATTATATCTCACAGCAATTTACTATCTGTTCTTCGATATATATATTTCATAAAAACTTTAACAAAAATAGTTTAAAGTATTACAATTATTATAAGGCGTATATGTATGTCTTCTTCTTCTATTTCTTCTTCTTCTTCCAGACAAAATGTTATTCTTCGCATGTCATTTTCGGTTGCTACATTAGAAATTTGTATTTAACTCTTAATGCCCTTTTCTGTCTAAATAGAGCCGCTCCTCACTTAAGGAATGTCTAATTACTGCTCTAACTTATCAAATATTACCTCTCATAAAATCAAAGGAAATTAAGAAAAAAAACTGTTACCAATCCGTATTGAACCATCAAGAGAACGGTGAATAAGTTTTAAAAAGTGGGATAAGTAGAGAGGACAACTGGGTCATGAGATCAAAACAGCAAAACGGATTATCATTCTAACTTAGAGCTAAAAATTCTTATTGTTCAAAGTAGAATCCAATAGTTTTATAAAAAAAACATCGGAAAATTACAGTAAGATTGATTTAATCACTTCTAACATACAACAGTTCAAATGTTAATCTAGCAATTAAACAATTTTAATGTTAAACGATTTGTACAGTTTTTGCTATATGACTCCCGGGATATATATATATATATATATATATATATATATATATATATATATATATATATATATATATATATATATATATATATATATATATATATATCACCTGATAAAACACTGAGGGTAAATATATATATATATATATATATATATATATATATATATGTGTGTGTGTGTGTGTGGAGAGAAAAGAGACAGACAGACATGGGATCATATATATCTGTTGCTGGAAATTTCTTTTATACTTCCCAAAATCGGTGGAAGAGCTTCTTGGTGAGATATCATTTCCACTCAGCCATTCATTTAAATAATATTCATTAACTATATGAATCTATTGCGTATTTGTTTTATATTCACTTGATATTTAATTCATTATAATTTATTGAATTACATACCATCATCCAAAACAAGAAGAAATCTTAACAATTACAAACACAGAAATACTACATCACATCGAATGCAAAACAACAACTACTTCCATAGCAGTAAACATAATGAACAGTTCTTAATCGTTAAAATTTCAGTATATATATATATATATATATATATATATAATGAGCATGATTTCAAAAGTGAGCTCATTACTGAGAGTAGACCAATAATTATAATATATACATATAATATATATAAATAATAATATATATATATATATAGGTACTATATATATATATATATATATATATATATATATATATATATATATATATATATTCCCAACTCTAATTTATTTTCTTTCTCTCACATATATATATATGCAAATACCGTCTATTCTAAATGGCAAATATAATTTTAAAATGAAAGTCTGTAATTTCAGTATAATATATATATATCTGCCAACATTGCGAAAACCAGATATATCTTTTAAAAATTTAAATTACGTAACGGTCAACCTATATACATCACCTGAAGTTTGCCTTGAAACTCCAAAAAAATACAATCAGTGATGGATAATATGTATATTTATTAATATACACTTAATAGCTCTGTTGTATTATATCGAGTACTGATTTATTAACACCAGAAATTATATATATACATATATATATATATATATATATATATATATATATATATATATATATATATATATATATATATATATATATATATATACACACACACACACACACATATATATATATATGTTTGTGTGTGTGTGTGTGTGTGTGTTGGGGATTATGTTCAAATATAGTTCAAATAAGAGTCAGAATACGATAGTTTAAAGGATAAGGAACAAAAAAAACGTTTATGAATTTTAAGCTGTTTTGTCCTTAATAAGAATTCGTCCGAGAACACAATATGGGTAAGAAATATTTCTTACATCATTTTCCATGTCTCATTTTCTGAGGAAGCTTTAATAAAGCCGAAACATTTTAGATAGATAGATAGATAGATACATAGATAGATGCATGCATGCTTGCACGTGTAAAGAGACTTATCAAATGTTGATTTTAGAAAAATGTTGGTGGAATCTTTTAAATATTTACGCAAGTCTAAATATACAGAGTGAGTCTGGTAAATAGTCACCATCTTGTATTTTTAAATTGCACATGCGCGTTGTTGTTTTTTATTTTGTCGACAGTATTGTGTAGTAGGGCCACTTGTGCATCGCCTGTGAGAAAAAGAGCACCATGACGCAATGCACTCGGCTGGGAATTTGGAGACGGCATGTTTTTCTGCTTGGAATTCGAGCCAGAAGCTACAACACGAAAATATCAGTGTTTGGGTGTCAATCTGAGGAAAGTATAGAAAATTTGGAAAACATTGTATGAGTCTAATGGGGAATACAATGGTGTTTAGTTTGGTCATTAGGGATGGCGACGTTATGCTTCCACTCATTTCCCTTCAAGTCCTCAGATTCACCAAGGATGCCTGCATCAGTAAGTGCCTTGAGGAGTTAGTGTTTCCCTGGGCCAAAAGGACGGCTGCTGGGAAACGCTTTATCTGACAACATGCAACACAATTAGGAGAGTCAAAGCATGGCTGCCAAAGTATTTCTGCCACAAAATCACCCTTTTTATCTGGCCACATATCTCCCCAGACTTCACCCTCTTTGAATATTATGTGTGGGATTCAGTTGAACGAAATTCCTTGTAACACCAAAGATTAACTAAAGGCAATGATTATGACAGCATTCAACAACTTAAAATGAAAACAGTCCAGAAGAGACGCAGGATATTCCGAAGTCGTCTAGAGGCCGTAGTTGAAGCCAATGGCGATTTTAGAGAATAAATTTACCCTTTACTATTTGAAAATACTTTTGCACAATTTTGGAAAATATATCTATTAAAATGAGATGTTAGCATTATTTATATTTTTGACTAATTTAGACGACAGTTTATTCATCGCACCATATAATATCGTACGTTTTGCTTTATCTCCATAACTGAAAAGGAAGCCACAGAAAACCAGACAGATTTCGACACTTATTTAACATCCAAAATATAAACCATTTAAACTTTCTGAGAACAATACAATAATAGAAACATTCTTGGCGAGAAAATATCCATCATATTTGTTACTATTTTCCCATACACACATATTCGTGCATTTGTATGGAAAGGATAATGAATGATTTATATAAATATATAACTATAATGAGAAATACGAAAGAGATAAATGAATCCATTGTGAATTCTCCGCTGAAATTAACACAGAAGTATCTTCTGATAGCATTTCGAGAAAAAAAACTCGGATTTAATTAGCAGTAGTGATAAGAAATGTCTTTACATTGTCTTTTTTAAAGTGTGAGAAAATTGTGAATGCTCGACAATCTCCTCATAAACAAAAGACGGGACATGAAGCAAAAGAAATATGGTGCTATAGAAGTAGTTTGAAAATATCATAGGCAGAACATGTGAGTAACGGAGGAGTTTTAGAGAAAATGGTAGCAAAAAATATACATAACATCAGAAGTAGGCAGTTGCCATTTCTAGGGAGCATAATAAGAAAAGAGTTCGTCAAAATTTTCGTACTCACAGGGCGGATTGAAGGTAAACGACAACGAGGAAAACAACCCATAAATTACCTAGCGAGCTTGATGTCGGTACAAACATTTGGAGTGATAGCAAAGACAAATTTTATTATGTGCCTCAATGGACAGCAAATCGTGAAGAGACGTGATTCAAGTTATTTGAAAGGACAAGATACATGGACGTGTAGAATTAGATTTGTAAATAGTACAATCAAACTAACGTACGTTACAAGGACTGTATTGTGCCAAATAAGTGTGGAAACGTAACTTGAATATCACCATACAATAAACCTCGCTCTTTACTTATGTCTGAATGCAGACCGTTATTTCAAAAGCGCGCCCCCACCATATATATATATATATATATATATATATATATATATATATAAGAAAGAGGTTGTAGTGGTTCCAACGAGAGAAAAGTATGTATATCAAAAAGAAGAGAAGAGAGGTGCCGCAAACGTTTTTTGGTTGTAATGTGGATTTATTTAGAAAAAAATATTATGCTTTGTTTTACATAATTGTACTACCCGAGTTTCTTGTCTCGTGTCCGCCTTCAGGTAAAAGCAGCGTTTTCACATATTATTAAAAAATAATTAATTTTTTCTTTTGTTTTTCAATGTTAAATATTCTCGATATGAGACATTTTCTGTGTTAGTAATCCGAATTTCTTTCTTTAATTGTCAATGAAGAGTTCTATATATATATATATATATATATATATATATATATATATATATATATATATATATATATATATATATATATATATATATATATATATATATATATATATATATATATATATATATATATGATAAGACACCGAGGATATATAAATTATATATATATATATATATATATATATATATATATATATATGTGTGTGTGTGTGTGTGTGTGTGTGTGTGTGTGTGAGAAAGAGACAGACAGACATGGGATCATAAAAATCTCTTGCTGAAAATTTCTTTGTATAATTCTCAAAATCGCCGGAAGAGCTTCTTGGTAAGACATCATTTCCACTCAGCCACTCATTTAAATAATATTTATTAACTATATGGATCTATTGAATATTTGTGTTATATTCACTTGATATTTTATTCATTATAAGTCATTGCATTATATACCATCATCCAAAATAAGAAGAAATCTTCACAATTACAAACACAAAAATACTACATCACATCGAATGCAAAACAACAACTACTTCTATAGCAGTAAACATAATAAACAGTTCTTAATCGATAAAATTATCGATATATTAATCGATAAATATTATATATAATATATATATATATATATAAAATGAATATGATTGCAAAAGTGAGCTCATTACCAAGAGTAGACCAATAATTATAATATATACATATAATATATAGATAATAATAGATAATAATAATAATAATATATATATATAGGTACTATGTAAAATGTATGTATATATATATATATATATATATATATATATATATATATATATATATATATATATATATATTTTTTTTATATTTTTTATATTTTCTTACTTACATATATATATGCAAATACCGTTTATTTTAAATGGCAAATATAATTTTAATATGAAAGTCTTTAATCTCAATATATATATATATATATATATATATATATATGTATGTATATATATCTGCTAACATTGCGAAAATCAGGTATATCTTTTAAAAATTACGTAACGGTCACTCTATACTCAGCATCTGAAGTTGCATTTTGCCTGAAACCCGAGTCATACAATCAGTAAGGGATAATATGTATACTTATTAGTAAACACTTAATAACTATGTTGTATTATATCGAGCACTGATTAATTATCAACAGAACTATATATATATATATATATATATATATATATATATATATATATATATATATATATATACAGGGTGAGAGAAAATTTGCACACCATTGATATATTTTATTAAAAGTATGATTATTCATGGATATTTTTATCTACTAATAATTTAAGAGTTCAAAAATATCCACCTAATTTTTAAAACACATTTACATTCTGAGCCAACATGTTTGACTGTCACGCCGGAGAGATTCTTCTGTCAATTTACTGCATTCATATTTAATTCTTTAATTTAATTCCTAAATATTTCTTGGGTGCGTCTGATGAACAACTGATTTCAAACGGCTCCACAGAAAAAAAAAATCCAATGCCCTATAGCCCCTGAAAAAGAACCCATCGACCTATCCATAAAAAAGTGTTCCATACAAAATTGAGCAAAATATTATATTTTTATTATAAGAGATTATAATAAAAACATTTTACATCGCCAAACAAAAGCTTTAATTTTTTAATACTATTTTGTATTGAAACATGAAAGCTTTTTGTATTGATGTAAAATGTTTTTATTACAATCTCTCTATATATAGTGTATTAACCACTATTGTATAATATTAAGACGTTTGATATATACGAAAACATTTCAACCTAGGTTTTATTATTTTCTAATTATAAAGAGTTAACAATTATATTGCCGGAAAAAAGCAACCTCCGTTGAGACTCGAACTTACATCACGTCTTTTACTTGTCTTTCTTACTTACAATGTTATGTCTACAAATATATTTGGAATAATTAAATTTGTCGCCTTTAGATCCTCAATTCTCTCTTCGGTTGTCTTATTTACAGCAAGATCAGTTTCTCCTATTTACCTTCCTTTCAGCGTTACTTTCAGTTTCTTTAGCAACACCGACGATTTCTTGTAAATAGTCTTTCTCAGCTTGATCTTTAACAAACATTGGTGAACGACCGCCACTAGTCACCCACTCACATGGGCGCATAATCACACATTCGAACTGATGGCGTACGGAGAATAGGAGGTGGGGTTTGTACAAACATAGGTAGATATGTTGTTATACTTGTCAGTAACGCACCCATGTTCAATAAAAACAGCGTCTGTCCCGCAAAAACAACACTCCTCTCTCCGTTGCCGGAGACAATAGGATTACCGATTTTTAGCACTGACAGGACGAAAATACCGCTCACAGCTCCAAATATCTCTGACACTAAATATTGCCCACTGTTTGAGTTCGTCCGCCATCTTCTACCATCGGGATCAATTCCACCATTTTTTTCTTATATTTATCTGTTTCGTTAGCGTTATTTTTAAGAGGTTTTCGGTTTCTTTTTATTTGTTTCTCTTTTCTTTTCAATTATTTTTACTTAAGTCCTTTAGCTTTTCGTTATAAGATTTTTTTCTCTTGTTTTCATTTTCTTTCTTTTCATTAAATGACATTTCTCTGTCCTCAATTTTTCCATCTTTACTCTTTCTTTCAATCCTCCATTTTAGATTTTTTCTCTTTTCACTTCATGTTGCTGCCTCCCTGTGTTTTATTTCTTTAGCTTTGTTCGATTACTAAGTATGAAAATGTAAAGGTGAAATAAAAAATAAACACGAAGGAAAACTTGAAAACGCTGATGAAATCAGAAACAAAATTTCATTAGATATTTACTTTCCATCGCTTCGAGAAACCATAAAAAATTTCATCAAGCCGTAATGTTTAAAAAGAAATGGAATCCTTTTTTTTAAAAGATTTGTCTAGAACAGCATTTACTCCTAAATCTGTGATAGATTTTCCATAAAATTATGAAGAATAAATGAATTATTATCAATATAGGAATAAATGTCTAGAAAAATGCACAAAATAGAGTCTAATATGAAATAATATTATGAAAACTAGAGGAATATACAATGAATTGTTTCTTTTTAGTTAAATGCTTATCGTCACGGAAAATAGAACCGGCGAACTTAAGTTAAATCCCGGTCTTGTATGTCGCGTTCATTTTCGCAGAGATGCTTTTCGGAAATGCAAGAATTCATCTTATGCAACTCTTTCGTATTTCAATATATTTTTGTGCAATTTTGGTAAATATATATTTTAAATAGAGATGCTAGTGTTATTTTCATTTTTGCGTAATAATAGACGATAATTTATTCATCGCAACATGTAATGTCGTAATTTTTACTTTATCTTCATAACTGAAAAGGAAGCCACAGAAAACCAGACAGATTTCGACACTTATTTAATATCCAAAATATAAATCATTTAAACTTTCTGAGAACAATAAAATAATAGAAACATTCTTGGCAAGAAAATATTCAGGTAAAATATTAAAAAAAAAACCTCCCACTAATGTATCCATGCAATGTGTTAAACCGCAGTTTGTTCTGGGCTCCTTTAATTTGGATGGCAGCCAATTTAGAAGAACTACTCAGCATTCGAAACGGTGGTGAAAGCAAGAATTAAACCATTTATATTTTCCAAGTAGTAATTTACCAATATTAACTATAGACATCGATTGACAACTAGTCTTTTTATGTAACAAGGATTTTTTTTTCAAATTATTTTTTTTTTTTAATTTCTCTCCCAGTTACAAGAAATTAACCCCTAACGCTTTTACAGCTCTATTTAAAGTTCTGCAGCGAGATATTTTCCCTTTAATGTTACAGAGGGTGCTATATTTACGATTAAGCAGAATAATATTCGATGTTCAAAACAAATCACACAGTAATTAGTACTAAATAGATATTGATTTACCGCTCTTTTTCAGTTTAGATTTAATTACAATTATCGAAAGAATTATCTCAACTATGCAAGAAATGGATTTTTCTTCGAGATGTAAATTTAAAAATGATGTTAAATATCACGGAAATATAAGTCGTTTTATGTTGTTTCCTTTAATGTGATATTTAATTTCACACACACATCAGATTTTTTTAAGATTTTAATGAAGATTATGGATTCATTGGCATGTTCTACCTTAAATCTTTTGCACGATTTCTAGTGTGTTATCATTCCACCTCTGTTTAATTTGGTATCATCTTTTTCTTGTCTATTTGCCACTTTTTATTTAAGAAAGGCCTTTTGTTATTACTGATGAATGATTTAAGAAATAATAGTAAAATATATTTTAGCGATATCGAAAATTAGAAATGAAATAGTAAATGTATATAAAACCAGAGATTGGGATAAGGAAATATGAAAACTGTCAACATCTGTCTATATTTCTGACATGAGATATTACGTACACAATTTACGTTATTCGGATTATTGCCCTTCTCTTTATCGCCATATTCATTACAACGTTCAGTTGCTGTACGCTCCGACCTTCTTCAGGTGGTTTGAATGTCGAACTGAACACTTTATTTCGCTCACTGGTGTAGATTGTTCTAGTTACACGTGCCATGTCTAATGGATGTCAGTTGTCAGTTATCTCCTGTTAATTCCCATCTCCAAGTTCTCCACCGCTTTAACCAGGTATTGAACTCACAGTCTTTGTGTCCTGTCACTGGATCTAACTAACGCCTTTATCCACTGTGCCATGTGTCTTTGAGGACATTCCAACCACCTGAAGAAAGCCAGAGCATACAACGGCCGAAACGTTGTAATAAATATCGTGACAAAGATGAGGACAATAGTCTGAATAATGTAAATTGTGTACATAATATCTCCTGTCAGAAATATAGACAGATATTGACAGTTTTCATATTTCCTCATCCCAATCTCTGGTTTTATATACTTTCACTATTTCATTTCTAATTTCGATATCGCTAAAATATATTTTAATGTTATTGGTAAAATCATTCAACAGTAATAACAAAAGTCCTTTATTAAATAAAAAGGGACATGATGTTTGTCCAATATATTGCTCATTAATCTTACTGAATTTATTAGTGCGTTTCGCACGATGATTTCCAATCTTCCGATTCGAATGTTCTTCTTTCAGGTTCTTTTCATGTTTCTTACCATCTCTTTTAAGCGGGCAACTATCACCTTCCCGTCTACTGTCCGAAATACTTCGGAAATATGCTGGTTAAACTCTCTGCGTCCGGGCAGAGAGGATCTCCAGACAAGGCTATGTCGAAGGGCAGAGTCTCGTCTCGGGAAACAGCTACCCGTCCCCGTTTTTAAATGGGGCCTACCGGGAAATTTTGGCAGAGCTTAAGGGCTCGGAAACCCCACATAAAATTCGGCCTTGTGCCACATCCGACCGCGTGGGCCGGTTAGTGAATACCCCACCTTCACGTTTCAATTTTCTTTTTCAAATATCTTCGAAGATTTGGATAATATTCAAGAATTTCTATCTGATCCTATTTGGCTATCTGACAAGCTGTGACAGCAAAGTTGACAATCTCACAATATTCAGTTTCACCTTTGTTTACAATGGTTAAATATCCTTTCGGGGGATGGAGCTTATACTTCGTTGAAATTGCAAGACTTCATCTTCAGCTTTATTCCTATAACAACGGTCTGTATGTTTAAGTCCCTGTAATTTTCAGAGCACAAAATGGACCCCCTTTCGAACAAAAATATATAAATATTTGTTCAGTTTTCCTTTGGATTTTTGATTTAGTAATTTCACCCCCCCCCACAAACAAGGCGATAAAGCCACTAAGACACAAGAGAAAATGTTAGTGGGGATAAAGGTCAATAAAAAACATATTTCAGAAAGAGAACAGATGGCTATGGATGATGTATAAATTTAATTATGATGATCGTATTTGACAGAAAATCAACAAGACGGGAGTGAAACACGAAAGAAGAAATTATTATAATCGACGTCATGATTGCATGTAGATATTTCGACAAGAAAAGGATAAGGGTTTGCTTAAAATTCATTGTCACGCTTACATTCATGCAATCGAAATAGCAAACAGGAAAGTTGATTAGAACAATTACCATGAAAATATTTAGAGAAAGGGGATGGTATGCTACAGTGGTGGGAAATTTAATGCACACTAAATGCCAGGGTAGGACCGAAAATATTAAAAACCCTCTTCACTTTTATTAAAAACAATCTATATTCGCTTTTCGGTGACTCCGAAAATATTTTTTTTTCCCGTGATAAAATTAGTTTTTGTCCAGTTACTAGTTTTTGGCCCTAAAAATGCTGATTCTCTCTTTTATTTTTATTTCGATAAGTTTTCAATTTTTCATTATTCTTGCGCATCTTGAACAGTAACATTTGAATGACAAAGAAGCTTGAACTTCGAACGTAGATGCGACAAAACCATCGTAAGTATCTCCTCCATACAACAAATAAAGCACTCCAAGACACTAGTAAGCAAGATATCTACTGTCAAGAAGAAAGTGGAATGGTATTAACACATCATAAGAGCCAAATATCTTTTCATTGCTATGCTACAATGTAAAAGAACAAGAGACAATGTCTCTGAGTGGACTGCAAGCTCATTCACAGACACGCAGACATGCAACAGAGACCTATGAAGGAAGGTGATAAGGTGTTTAGCTGCTCTCCGACCATAGCAGTGTTGGAGATTTTTACAGAACTATGTTTTCGGCATCTCCGTTTGTATGTCACCTGACATGACGTTGCATGTCTTAGCCATCTAATCTTTTTTCTCGTCTCATTTCCTGTTTGTCCGATTTAATGCACGCCCTAGCTGCAATAAGTAATATTTCATTACTTTTCCATGTGTAGTACTTTGACATTACATAGATATAATTATAAATGGAAACAGGTTATTTCCCCCTCGAATTTAACATACAGACCAGGAAATTAATCCAAATGATATTATAACAGGAGAGAGCTAGCGAAGAATGATATCTTCTCCAACATGTATTTCCCCCATTACGGGCATTATTATATCTGTGCTATAACATCGTAGATCACTGACTGTATGACTGAAAGGAAAAATAATGTCAAACATGTTTTATTCTCAGAATGACTTTCATTTCACTAAGGCATACACAAAACTACATTTACATATATGCACGTGCCCCATGAAAAGAATAATATATCACATATGCCTATAGAGCAAAGGAGAGTGTAAGAGAAACCAAATGGAAGGTCTTAAATCTATGGAGATAATCCTGTACCTGGAGAAAAAATGTTTACGACTCCAGATTTACACTCTCCGGATTAAACAATGTCGCACACAAGAACATATTCCACGAAAAGGAAACTACGAGTCTTCGTTTTTCCGAAATTGAAGACTGCGGACTGGAATTTCATTATATTTCTGGCGGCTCAAGGCCGAGAGTATGGAGCACCCAGTGAGGATCGAACACACCACTCAGTCGTAACTAATGTTAACAAGCTCTCTAACCATTACACTACGTCGAAGTGCGAATAAAAATGATTTCCTAAGCGCTGCTTAGATGTGGCACACAACCGAGAGTGCGGAGCATCCAGTGAATATCGAACTCACTACTCAGTTGTAACCATTTTAGCGAGACAAGCTTGCTTACCATTACACCACGCCAAGGTGTCCAAATAATTTTTCTAAGCATAGTTTAGATATGGCACAAGGCCGAAAATAGAGGCACCTAGTGAGGATCGAACTCATTTTTCAGTAGTAACTGATCTAATAACACAACCTTACTAACCATTACATCACATCGAAGTGTCCTAATATATATATATATATATATATATATATATACTAGCAGTATAGCCCGGCATTGCCCAGGGATGTAACAGTAAGAGATAGATCAAGTATCGACCATCATAAAGACAGAAAAATAAAATTGACAAAGATTATTGTTTAAGGTTGACGGACACGTATGTCTTAATTAGTTTTTTTTGGCTGTTTTTTCTTCTTTTTTTTACGAATTGGTCAGACACAAAGTCAAAAAAAAAAACATTGTTTTCAATCGTTATGAGTCTATCGATTGAATTTGAATAGAATTTTATTATAAACAAGTGTCTTGTAAATGGAATTTCTAAAGCATTCTGAATGTAAAAATAAAGAAAAAAGAGTGTAAGACAATAAGAAATACTGCCTGCCAAAAAAAAGTGAAGTTTCGTAATGTAGGAAATCCGATCCCATATATAAACGAATAGACACACACTCACAAACAACCTGGGTTTTATAATAAGTATAACTCGATATGAGTTGTCCGTCTTTCATTCTGGCGACAGAATCGTGTTTTATCGTGTTTTCAAATTGATTTCATTCAAAAACAATTGTGTTTTTCCAATTTCTGGTGCTGTCAGAACCACCGCAAGGTAATGTTACGCAGTCCTGTGAAGTTTTGTTGAAATCGGTTGAAAAATGTAAGAAATCCGATCCAATATATAAACGTACAGACACACACACACACACACAATCTGCGTTTTATAATAAGTAAGATATATATATATATATATATATATATATAAGTTTAATAAGTTCACTTCGAGAACACTTAAGTATTGTGCTTCTCTTGCACCTTCAAGCGTCTTGACGCGTATCTTGATGAGTAATTTTCTTCCAGCTGAGTTTTTCGTTTTGCTTTTGAAATCCTCAACATTTTCCATTTTTCGATTCTTAAATTCATTCACTTGTCGTGACTAAATATTCATTATTTTAAAGTCAAATGTGTTAATTTGTGCTAAAAGTTTAAAACTTCTATTAGATAATGAGATAATGCTGTAACTTTTTTGTTTAAGGATTAATAAGATGCAAATAGGTGCATTTATTCTTTAAAGTCTTATGATTTCCCTTCTTTTGTTTTTGATTTGATACGTTGTATTTTAATAATATCAACCCTCAACATTTCAATTTTGCAATGTCGGTCTAACATCCTTCGCTTCTCAACATTATTATATATAAAAATATCAGCATTTGTATCAGTATTCTAACATCTGAAAAAAGTGTTGCTCAGATACTAGGATAAATCTTCTTTTTCTATGTGATATGAAACTTCAGGGGGTTAGCTATCATGACGCCCAACACTTTACTATCCTACATTTTTAGTTATCTCTCTTAAACCCTTTACTCAAGCTCACTATGTAGGGCGTCCTCTGTTTTTCTCTGCCCTTCTTGACTTCAGTGTGCTTTCCTTTTATTGTACGGCACCATCGATAAAACTTACTAAAGGAAATGGGTTCTCCGGCAGGAAGCAAACCTGCGTCCTCTTTTATCGGAAAAAGTGCCGTTTGGTTCGGGACACTTTACTGTTATCCAGGAATAACGTCTGAACAAATAAGATTCTGTTTCCCTTTTTAAGGAAATAACATTCTTTTCAGTCAGACTAGCTTCTCAGAAGCCCACATCTGCTCAGTTTCGTAACCGTAAAATAAGTTTCGTAAAATAAATATTTTCTAAAAAATGTATGGATTTATTTTTAATCCCAAATATTTATTATTTAATAATAAGTTGCGCACGTAATTGTAACTGAGGTCTGCTCAGCATAGTTCCAGTAAAAACGACAGGTGGTCTCTGGGATTGTTGAATATACACAAATACGCCTGAGTAATCGTCAACTATAGGGATTGGCTAAACACGCTAGTAGACGAGAGGCCTGCTATAATAATAATAATAATAATAATAATAATAATAATAATAATAATAATAGTGGGCACTTCAGATTTAAAATAAACACCCCATTTGGAAATGTCTAAACAATCAATACCATGTTTGACACATAGCCATTAATTGTCAGTGAATATTTTTGAATTCAGTTAAAATCATAGAATTTGTATGGTTTTATAGAATGCTAAAGATACATCGTCTACTTGACGATCAAACAAATAATTTAGAAACATAATGCTTCAGTCAGCAGTATAACCAAGTGGCGATTGTATGACTGTCAAGATCCCACTTATATCAAATATAGGGTAAAATTATTAAACCTTAAAGAAAAATTAACTAATGTTTAAATTGCAGAACGAAAATTCATTTCATTTGCGAACAAATCTACGCAGTTGTGAGTAGTTGAAAATAAGAAGGTTTTCAACTTGTCAAAGTATGTAGAACAGCTTAAAGAACATTCTTGTGAACATCAAAAGAAATCTTGATTAAGGAAAAATATGAAGAAAAGGACTGAATTACAATTGAAATTATCGACCAGTTGTAAGTGAGGCATCTGATCATTTCTAAAAATGTACCTCGTCTATCTTATTATATCTAAAAGTATTCCTCTAATAAATATTCCTCTACGATGTGCCAGTATTGTAATATAGTGCAAGAAATAGAAATTGAATTTCTATAATAAAAATACTATATATTTATTTTTTTCACGGGGTTTTCATGGTTTATGCAAAAAAAAAGAAACTGTATAAAAAATGTTGATCTCGCTCCACGTCCTAGATAGTGAATGCATCAATTGAGCACTCTCTTTTGTAACAGTCTTGTATTTTTTTTTTCATTTCGATCTGCTCAGATTGAGAACAAAACTCAACTGCCAATGCTCACATCCGGCGTTCAAATATTTCCAGTACTCGTTTTTTTCAAACATTCATTATAATTTCTCAGTATTATTATTATTATTATTATTATTATTATTATTATTATTATTATTTCCTTGGATCTTTTGCATATACATTTTCTTCTGCAAGTCGCGTTTTTGGTGGAGGCTTCGAACACTGGTGGAAATTGATAGCTTCAAGCCGGATTTTTTTGGCTTCGTTTTGTTTTGTTTCCCCAAATCAGCTACAACTGCAACTGATAGGATTAGGCCTCGATGAAAATTTACGCCACTAATACTCGATGACATTTATTATTATTATTATTATTATTATTATTATTATTATTATTATTATTATTATCTTAAGAATATAGTTATTCCCAGCAAAGTTTTGGTGCAATGGCTAGAGGCAAAGTGGCACTAAGTTTCCTTACCATTCTCACTATGATCACGACTTTAACCTCCATGATTTTATTACTGTTATTATTTCCTTTGATTTCTGTTGTATACACATTTCCTTCTGGGTCCCAACCAGAGACCTAAGGCCAGAAATGGCTTCATATTTTCCACTGGTCATTTTTGTAAAATAAACAAAAAAAAAAAAGAAAAGAAAGAAAAGAAAGAAAGATCAGGCACATTTTAAATTGGTAAAGGTCTTCGTAATGTGCGAACTCTACTTGTGAGTATAATTTTTATATTTGTTTAAGAAATGGGATATCAGGAATCCCTTCAGTGAGTCTTTTATTATTATTATTATTATTATTATTATTATTATTATTGCATCACACATTTAGTAAGTTACTTTTTCTAGAAAGAAAGTTTCTTCGCGTCTCCATGGAACTTAGAATCGCATTCTAATATTTTCTTCTTCTTCTTCTTCTTCTTCTTCTTCTTATTATTATTATTATTATTATTATTATTATTATTATTATTCCACCTGATGACTTAATCAATCTTATTTTTCGTTTCTCACGATTCATTCAGCAATATTCCTCTCGATTTGCAATATTCTTCTTTCAATTCTTCCCTACTGTGATGCCTCATATTTTTTGTGCAACATAATTATAGATTTCGCCCGTTAAAATTGGATTCGTGCCACTCTATTTGCAACAATTATTTCCTCTCCACCTCATAAATATGGTATGTTTATCTGCAATGCCTACATCGTGAAAGAAGATAAGCGCCAAAACATCGCACGGGTCGACATGCCGGGTTAAAGTTGGTCTTAATAAGGATGCATTTATTGCCTCAAGACAATCCCCAAAAGTACGATATATATATATATATATATATATATATATATATATATATATATATATATATATATAAAGAAGAAGAGAGACTGCATGTTATCACTAAGAAGTGAGCAGATAAAGGCGAACAATGACACCAATTAAGTGTTTGAACCAATGCCCAGGGGAGAACACTGAAATATTTTCGAAACGAAGGAAAAAGTTTTCACCGCTGCTGAAGCATTTAACACAACTAACAAAATTAGTAACAATAATAAAAGCAGTAATAGTATCAGCAATATGAACAACATGAAAAATGAAAACAATTCTGAGGAAAATACAGAATTATATCCATAACCTCGGTCCATTGCTGAAGATGTTTTGTGGGGGATGACGTGTTTCACTGCAAATAAAAAAGAAATAATTCCCTGATTCAATTACAGAATAAATTCAATATAATGCGAATGCATAGGGTGAATAATGTGAAAAAAAATACATGTAACCAGCATATGCTTGGACTCTATGATGTTAGGAATACTTCGCCTCCTATCCGCAATCCTAAGGTTGAATTCTTCTCATTGCTGCACCAATACTGCAATATTGTCAGGGTGAGCCTCAGGTTTAATTCAATGCAGGAGGTGCTGACGTGAATTTGGAAACTCCGGGGAAAAGAGGCTGCTAATTCAAATGTCAAATGATTTTGTTATAACTTTTTCCTGACAAAAAGTCAGAAGTAACAGTCACCTATTTCGGTATCAAATTCACTTCTCACTGGTAAGGATTTCTTTCTGGCAATTAATCCCCGACATGTCTCGCTCGAAGTTAGCTAAATTTTACTGGGAATCGAACATCAACTGAAACAAAAGGAAAATGACAAAACATTTGTAATGATTATTTTGAACACAATTAAATTATCAAATATCTAAGAATATATATGGACATTTGTTATCTGCTGCCAGAATAAGCGTCTTGGAAATAATTATTTTGGACAAAATCAACAGCCTGACATTCAAATTTTATGATGAAATATGAAATAATCTGAACGTCATTGATTTGACAGTCATCGAAAATGTAAAAAAAAAAAGCTTTTTTTTTTAAATAAGAAACACAAGGATACAGAATATGAAGACCAAGTTCTGGCAACAGAAACGATAATTTTGTTGAGAACATATCAAGATTGGTCGAAATAAAAGTTTATCATGATCCCAGATTAACTGAATGCACGAGAATTAGAATTGATAATACCTTTCGAACATACTCTTATCCTGAGGGATGTCATTTCTCAATATATGTTTTGAGTTGTTTAAGAATAATTCAAAACATAATACCATTTGTAGATGTTAAATCTGTTCTGCAGATAATAAAGTGTATCTAAACATGCCTCTGGTAGTTACTCTAAGAATACTGAAACAGGGGCTGCAGAATTACAGACATTTTCTATCACCCTAACCGAAGGAATGACCAGAAATTTAAAAGTTAATTATGAAAATAAATTATTAGGCTCAAGTAAACTGACCAGGACTGGCTTTACGTAAAAACTTTAATCGATATACATTTCTTCTAAAATCACTCTAAATTAAATATTTAAAGAAATCTTCATACTTCTTAATGTAACCACGGAGAATTTTTGGAGAAATATTTCAATCACTGAAAATTATCAAAATATATTTAAATAAATACAAGTTAATTTAAAGTTCAATCTGACAATTTAATTCCAACCAATCACGATTTGAAACTCATGTGTAACCTCTAACCTGACAATTATTGAAAATCAGTTTATCAATCTTATACACGTTACTGCGAAATGAATATGTTAGTATACTACATAAGTAATCCAAGCTTCCTACAAAGGTGATAAATCTGTGGTATAGTAATGTGTGTCATGCTAGTAGTTATCGGAGCATTAGTAATTGTTTAGAAGAGTCTAAAAAGGTTGGATAAATTATTATCAAGTGAATAATCGAGGTCACAGAGCCTAGACCATAATTGATATATATATATATATATATATATATATATATATATATATATATATATTTGTCTTTATATATATATAATTTTTTGACTCTAGAAACATTAAAAGCGATAAAAGTGAAGATTTCTTTTTTTCACAAATAAAACTTCACAAATCTATTTCCTTTAAAAAGTTGTTTCTTTTTCATAAATCATAATACTATCTGTATTATTGTATTTAAACTGATGACCGAAAAATTTTCATGATATTTTATCATACCCATATGTTATAATTTTCATTATATTTTGTCATATCGTATCAGAAACATTCATATACAGCTGATAAATAAGTCTGATCAGAAAGGATTTGAATAGACTAGGACGCATTCCAAAATCTGGGCAGAGGATTTCATGAGTGGCAAAGAAAAGAGTATTGAGCTGTTACGTGACATCTGACCTTTTTATGGCAGCGAATGTTAGACGATTTCCTCAAAGATGAAGAAGAGACTCGAGGCAGCGGAGATGTGGATCTACAGAATTATAATAAGGATGTCATGGAGATAGACTGTTAGCAACGATGAGATCTTGGAGGCGATGCAAACAAGGAGGCAGTTTCTAATGAATATAAAGAAGAGGCAGATGGAATTTCTGGGACGCGTAATGAGGAAGGAGGGCCTGGAGAATCTGATACTCACAGGTTGAATAAAGTGAAAAGTGAAAGCAACGAATGACATAGCTTGATTAAATGGATGACAAAACGTGGTCTGAGAACAAAAAAACTGAAAGCTACAAGAGATAGGGTGAAGAGCAGAGCCAATGACCGCCGACGCCCTGAAAGGACATGGCACATGAAAACAAAGAGAAGGCAAACTCTTACTACTTTTTCTAGATTTGTTTATTGTTTTGTATTTATGATAATTATCTTTTCTTCCATTGTTTTATTAATATTTTTTTAACTGAGTGAATACTTCTGTAAAAACAGTATCATGAAACAGAAAATGGCAGATAACAATTGCGAACGCTTCAAATAAAAGAAGAAAAAAAAACAAAGAAATTCCTGGTAGATTTCGAAAGGCAAGAAGGAAAAAAAATGCCAGACACGGGAGTGGTTCTGAAGAGGAGATTTTAACAGGCAAACTGAATCAATTACGGTCCCGAATTTTCTCTAAAAACAAGTTATATCTATGCTGTGGGTGAGAAAACACAATTGATTACAACTAGATTTAATAGGTTATTGATCCAGGTTGATGAGCTCGACCTTCAAATTTTCCAACAATACGTCCTTATGCTAACGTTGAACAATTTGGGGAAAGTATAGCAGCAGAAGACCAAGAGCACAACATATTGAAGCAGCTTTAATATATATATATATATATATATATATATATATATATATATATATATATATATATATATATATATATATATATATAGCTAATATTAGTGTAAATATACACATACATATGTAAAATATATAAATATGTATACGTAGGTGCATACATATACATGTATATTTTTTGAATAAAATATTCCAAGAGGAAAGAATCCAGGTAGAACTCAATGTCCAGGACAGAGTAAGCATATAATAAAAAAGCTTAAACACTAATATTCCATGGTCATAATTTATTCCATTGGAACGGAAATAAGATCCATTCATCAGAACTACAAATTCATAAAGAAAAAAAAAATTTTGAATTTGTAGGTCTGATGAATTGATCGTATTTACGATTCCAATGGAATAAATTATGACCATGGAATATTAGTGTTTAAGCCTTTTTATTATATATATATATATATATATATATATATATATATATATATATATATATGTGTGTGTGTGTGTGTGTGTGTGTGTGTGTGTGTGTTGTGTGTGTGTGTGTCCAAATATTAAAATGCCTGGAAGCAATGTAAAAAATTAATTGAATATTTGGGATTTCGATAAGATTTCATGAAATTAATTCTGCAATGGAACACCTGGAAAACACGAAGATAAATGGTAAGCATTTCGAACGGAATGAAAATTGAAAAGGGATGGTTTAAAGCGAATTTTACTTAAACGTGGGAGCTAAATATAATTAAGATTAGAATTAACACTTTTTCAGAGTTCGCTATGGTTCATATACAATTAGGAGAATATTTTCTCAGAAACCTTCAAGCAGTTTTAGTCTGAATATTTTAAAGAATGATGTATTGTTATTATTCTCTGATTAACTAAATAGTACTTCTTGATTGATATAGGTACAAATTTGGATGGTTGTATCGTATGGCCTTCTCTATGTATCTGTTGTATGGAGTTAAATTTAATAATTAATATGGAATAAAATTATATTTTAAATCCCTTGAAATGTATTATCTATTTAACATATTTTTATCATCTCCATAAAATATCATTGACATCAGAATTCTTACAGATAGCTCAATCAGTTTTGTTACTGATAAGCGAAACAAACGATGAGAAACACTTTACCAAATGGAAGGACAATATCCTCGCACTTCCCGTCCATTTACCGTCTTCAATATAAACCCAGACCAAATAATAATAATTATTAATAATATTTATTATATATATATTACATTTAAATAATATAATATATTTAAATAAAAGAACATAATTAAATCATTAATAATATAGTATAATTAAATTATTAATAATATAATATTAATAAATAATAATATAAATAATATATTATTTATAAAATTAACTAATAATAATATAATTAATAATAAAACAATATAATATTTAAATAAACATTATAATAAATAATAATCAAAATAATAAATAATAATTAAAATAATATAATATTTAAATAATATATGTATATCTAAATAATATATTATAGTGATATAATTAAATAATATAAATAATATTAATAATATAAATTAATAATAATAAATCAAAGATGCTGTAGCAAATCGAAGGTCAATCCTACGCGCACTCACTGGACTTCCCGACCACTTACCGACTTCTAGGTCAGTTCTTTCTACCCTTTAATCAAAAATGGGAGAGGATGTTTCATTCCTCTAATTAACAAAGAACTAATCAGTAACTATTACAAAGAAAGTGGTCTCTCTCTCTCTCTCTCTCTCTCTCTCTCTCTCTTATACCGATCTCCGACCTCTGTCGCAAATATGTATACAATTTGTATTACTAAAAGAGAAAATGAAACCCTCCAAACTAAGTTTGTTCATAGATTATTCATTTCGAATGAAAATTATGCGTCAACCTCCGCATCGCTTCCTTTCTATATTACAAAAGATTACAAAAATTCCATGTAAACGATTTCGGTAAATAATGGTGAATAGGAAAGCACAAGTCCATCTTCAAGGAATATCGAGTTTTTTAAATAATTAGGCATGTCATGACAAGAAGATTTCACATTTTTTCTGAGATATTTCACTTGAGCTTATTTAATTAGATATACTATTATCAATACACTTTTTTTCGATTAGGAAATTAATTAATCATTTTTTCTGTATGATTTGGTTTAATGGCCTATTGTAGGCCTCTGTCTGTCAGGGCTGACCATGAGTAGCATCCTAGTTGTCTGTTTGGCTGGATCATCGACGTCTGTGACTGTAGAGAGCGATGCGGGAGTGACAAAATCTGCTGCGTGTGTGTTCTGTCTCTGGTATGTTGGAGCTGCCATTTTGCTTTCTGCAGTCCCGCCTTTCCGTGGCGACTTGTGTCAGCTTCTCCTCCCCTGACTTGAAGTGTTTGCTCAGTTTTCCTCTCCACTTCGATAATATGGCTCCCAGGATCTCCTAGGATGTCCACAATATTTCTCGCCTCACGACATTGCGGTACTGCAGCTGTGGCTAACCCGGTGGGTTTCCTTTCTGCGGCCAGCTCTCCATATAGGAGTTTTTGGGGGATGCAAGCCGTCTGGCATGCGATGGACGTGAACTAACCAACGGAATCTGCGCTGTCTAAGCAATGCGAACATGCTGGTCAAAATTGCTTCAGACAGGACCAGATTGTCGGGAACCCTCTCTTGCCACACTCTTCCCAGGTTGCATCAGACGCATCTCATGTGGAAGGTATTCAGAGGCCTTTCTTGCCTGGCGTACGTGTTCCACGCCTCGCTGCTATATAGTAATGTCCTGATAACGCAGACATTGCATACTATCATCTTGGTCTTCACTGAGAGTTTGTGATTGGTTTAATGACCACGTTGCGTCAATCAGTTTCTTTCCTCATTATTCTTACTAGTTTCACTTCCGACTACTTACTTATTTATTCATGTAAAATATTTCATTCATTCGAAATTTAGTGGCGTTACTGTTTGAATTTCATTATAAAGTTCAGTACATTGCTGCCATTATGTTTTGTCAGTTTAATATAACGGGATATGTTCATGAAAGACAAGTCCTGAGGAAAGTATGTACTATTTTTCCTATAATTACGAGTAAAATTTTAGAAAGAAAACCCAAGATAATCCTAAACCTAAGTAAATGGATATATGAAATGTCTAAAACAGGCCAATGTTTCTTCCGATATCGACCAACACACTTGAGTAAGCCTTCTTGGTGACATGTGGGAGAGGATCCTAAATTAATATATATATATATATATATATATATATATATATATATATATATATATATGAAAGAAAAATCATTTGGTGTACCACTCCGTTCAACCAAATGGTTAGTATTACGCTAAAACAGAAATTCCGAGCTTTAATTGAAAAACACCTCCCTACCAATAGTAGACATAGTAAAATATTTAATAAGAACACCCTAAAATTGAGTTACAGCTGCACTGAAAATCTAGAAAGTATAATAAAAAAACACAATAAAATCCTGAACAACCCCACCATGCCTGAATAGTATTTGTAAAAACTCTACACTTAAATTAGACAATAACAGTGAAAAATTATGTGATTGTAGAAACCCAGAAGACAGCCCATTGGAAAATAAATGCTGCGTCAAATCTGTGGTATACCAATGTATTATCTCATCCATTGAGAGTCCTAATACTAATATGATATACATTGGGTCTACGAAGAATGAATTTAGAGCCAGATGGCGACAGCATAAGTGCTCTTTCAACAATATAAATAAAAGAAATCAGATATCTCTATCTAAATATTTTTGGCATTTGAAAGGAATGAATAAATCACCTAAAGTTAAATGGAAAATTATAAACAAAACTAGAACTTGTAAAACTTGGGATGACCCATGCCCTTTATGCCTACATGAGAAACTACACATTGCTAATTTTGTAAATAATAAAAATCTATTAAACAATAGATATGAGTTAACTCTTTTTTGCCGACATCATCAATTTTTTGCATTGAATAATTAGCCTAAAAACAAACACACAATAGAATAATTTTTATAATCCATAGCCCTAATAAATAGTTTAAATACCCTACAAAAAGATAACCCTTTATGACAAATGTTACGGCAGTTTTTTTTTATATATACACAAAGCCCTATCAGAAAGAAATAAAATAAAAAAGACACGTAAACCAGACTAGGCGAAAACATCTTCCGTTTTAAATTTAGACACCCCTTACCCTGACTTGACATCTATGAATGTAATTCTATACTGATACAAATTATTAACACTCAACACCCCTTCCTATTTAAACAATCGCTCTGGCCATTACCATGGACATTTTGATTTCAATAATGAATCTGCTATTAAAACACCTAAATTTCAGAAATAAGTTATTCCAAAAAAAAATTTCCCTTGAAGATAGAACAGAGCTTACTTTAATTCAATTTAATTCAAATAATTATATTGAAGTTTTCGGCTCTTGTTTTGAAGCATGAGGCCTCTTATGTAGCATGTTGGAATCATATTTTTAAATAAATAATTATATATATATGTATATATATTAGGATTATCTTATTATACACACATATATCTATCTATGTGTGTGTGTATATATATATAATTTTACTTGATATATATATATATATATATATATATATATATATATATATATATATATATATATTTATATATATAGTGCGATATATCAATGGTATTATCGTTTAAATTACGCAAAATGGAAATAACAATCACATCTCATTTTAACAGATATATTTACCTAAATTACACAAAATTTATATTGAAATATGAAAGAGTAGATTTATTCAATAAAATCCCTAATGGTTACAATCATTGCCTACAGACAAGTTCGAAATCTACTACAGCTCTTTTAGAGTGTCTCCACGTTTAAGTTGGTGAATGCTGTCATAATCCTTTCCTTTCAGTTCATATTTGGTGTTAAAAGATGGTTTGTTGGACTCTCACTCAATTGCGTTCAATACATAATAATCAAGTGGATTGCACTTTAGGGAGTCAGGTGGTCAGAAATACGGTGTAATGTGGTCGGAGAAATTGTTTGAGAGCCATGCCTTGGTTCTGGTGATGCCAGCCAAAGGGTTTTCAGGCAGCCACCCTCTTGATCCAGGGCTGCACTACCTCCTCAAGGCTTTTTATGTGGGCCTCATTTTTGAATCCCAAGCCCTGTGTGAAGATGAATGGAGGCATAACGTTGTCATCATTAATGATCACACCAAACACCTTTGTTATCACAATTATACTCATCCAACTCTTTTCGAATCATCTGCACTCTCTTGAGATGACACCCAAACACTCGGAAATCTTCCTATTGGACCTTCCGCCGCGGATGCCAAACTGTACCGGATGCTGTTTCCAAATTTCTGGCGGAGTGAATCGCGTCAAGATACCATTTTTCTACAACACTGTTCAGTCGACAAAATCAAAAACAAACAAGGCAAATACGTGAAATTAAAAAATATAAAATGGCGACAGTTTACTCATTGCACCCGGCATATATTTATATAAAACTTATAATTATTGATTACACGTCCATGAATAGACATCATCTTCATATAAAAAGGCAAAATTGTTTTCAACCAGACTAGAAACCGTGGTCTTCTGAAGAATATATATCTCCTAATTAATCGCACAAGTAATTACAAACATAGCTTTTGTTAATCTTTGAGCATTTATGTTTGACGATTGTGTGAATAATGTACAGAAATGCTTAAATTTCACTAATTTTACTAACAAATTCTTTTCAATATTTTACTATTTCAAAAATAAATCCCAATAAGTTATATATTTTGTATATATAAAGTTATTTATTTTTTATGTTGTTACGTCGTCACCCGGTCGCAGCGCCAACTGTGACGTTCTATCCTGATCTACCACGGCGCCAGTTGTGACGTCCTCAAACAGCACCACTTGTGACGTCTTCGCCGCGGCGCCAGTTGTTCGCTGCTCCAAACGTGACGTACGCCTGTCGCGTCAGTCGTGTTGTCTCGTCCTGTGACGACCAACTGGCTTGGTATCGGTCGCGGCACCCAAATGTGACGTTCTAACCTTTTGGTGATTCGGGTGGGAATCTGGTTAGATTTTATATCAGCCTCGTCGTTCCCAACTAGCTTCCAACGCCTGGTTACCAAGGTAACTGCATTGATCTCCAGTCTGCCTACCCACGTTGTGAATTGATCTTAGACAGACGAGATCAAACAGTGGTTGGGTTCGTAATGCAAATTGAGTTCAACGGGGGTGATAACACACAAATATGCATAAAAGAAAAGAAAATGAAAACTCAAAAAGTTCCAAAGTATCAAAGAAAAAAAAGGTAACAAACTTTATGTCTAGTTGTTCGATACATAGGACTGCATCTATATCCCGACCCGTTCTGTGGATTGTGACACGTCGTTTTCGCTAGGCAAGTTTTAACGCTTCAAGTTGTTTGCTCTCTAAGAAATTTGTGTTTCGGTGTGTCTTTGGACGAAAGTCGAAAAAAAAAACTTATTTCGGTGGTCTGGTCCTAAGTCGCTCTTCAAAATAATTGTTCTTGGTTGAAGAGAAGTCCGGAATTTTGCGTGAATCTTGGTCAGCTATCTCGATGCGGCTTCAACTCTGGAAACTGGAGCTCGAACTCTCTGGACACTCATCTCTGTCGCCAGGGTCCGAACTCTCAGGACACTCATCTCTGCCGCCAGGGCCCGAACTGATTTCTGCCTGTTGGGGCCTGGCTTTTATTGACGCCGACCAAAACCGGGGTGGGTCTGTTGGCGTCGGGGGGTTCCTCGATAATTCTAAATACATATCCACCTCTTTTATTTCTGGTTACGGATTTTCCACTCTTTTCCATTTTTGGTAACTTTGTTTTCACTCCCACTTTCTCACCATACTTCTGAGGGGCGTGAACTGCCCTCCCCACTTCTTCGTAGCAGCTTCTCATACTTACACACTCTGGATGGGGGCGTCGACAGCCTTCTTCGTGCGTCACATGATCACTCTCGGCCAATGAGGTCTTGGTCGGGTATCTTTCCTCCTCCTTCGTGCGTCACGTGATCACCACTTGACCAATGATGTCTTAGTCGGGCGTGAACAATCCGCGGTTTTGTCTCGGGAAAAAATACCTTGCTTAACTAAAAAAATATCTTTTGCTTTTCCTTTTCTTCCTTAATCGCCGTATCATTTCTCTGGCCACCAATGGGAAAAATATGAACAATGGGGTCATAATTTTGTTCTACACGTGGCTTACGTCAGGTATTTTATCGCTAATTTATCAAGATGGTTGGTATTCTTAACATGGCCTCAAAAAAGAATTATCCCCAAGTTTTCAGTCAGTCTGACGTCTCCAAGGAAGAAAGAAAAAACACCCTGGTCCCCACCCATTTTCCTTCGGCACATATTCCTGATAAGATAAATTTATTATCGCAAGCAAAAGTTGTTTTGTCGAGAAGAATTTAGTTAGCGAGACTGCTTGTGTGGGATTTTAATTTTCCATATCTAACTAAGGCTCTGTAGCTACACCTGTGTTTTGTCAATTATCAAAATTAACGTTTTCAAGTGGACTTTCTTTGGCGAAAATTTCTTGATAACACAATTCCATTCGCGCAGGCCAAGTAGGAAGATCGGTCAACGATTACTCGTAGGTGGCCTTTAATTTTCATATCTGTCCAAAGTCTTTTTTTAGTCGCCTGTTTCTTTTCGTCACTTATCGAAATAACATTTTCACTTGAATTTTTCCCTTGGCCGGTGGTCTGTGTTGATAATAAGATGCCTTCCCGTACCAATCGTTTGTTTTCATATCCTTAGGTAACACTTCCCTACCCACTCAAATCTCATTGTCATTGTAATGACACTCTTTCGCCATTTGCCACTTATCAAAATAACCCTTTTTTTATTGCCTCTTAGCCGTGTGTGTGTTCGCTTATCACCTATGATTCGGATCTCGCCTCACTTTTCCCTTCCTTTCTTCTTTTCTTTCTTTTCCCTATCTGCCACATGTATATATGTATTTTGTATTATATACACTAAATGGAAAATATAGTGAAAAGGAAATTCTAATTACGAAAAACCACAAGCAAAATATGCAATTTCATATTTTATTCGATAAGTGGAAACAATATAAATTGTAAATAATTACAAAAAAAAATGAATATGATCTTGTTAGGTTATAAGATAAAATACAGAAAATAAAATGGATATTAAATCATAATACTGCTGGGCATAAATTAAAAGAAAAAAAATGTTTTAAATTACATTATTTATTGGAAACCCCACTAAATCTAATGTGTTGTATAACATATTACGGCATAATATAGCGAAATTAATCAGTATAATGCCACTTTGAAGTAAATGAATGTTTTTTTTTTGATGGCAGAATGATTTACTAATAAAGTGTTTGTGCCTTGTTTCTTGATCATATATATTTATGAAATTTCAGTAGTTAATTTACCTCCTTTTTCACATCTTGCAAATGTGCAGGTAAATTTGTCAACTCCATTGTTGTTCTATTCATTAGAGCGCATTGTAATTCATTATTTGAGAAAAATTCTGCAAGCGCAGTTCCTCAAACTAATCAAATTTGACCAATGTGTCACTTTAGGGTTGAAAGTCATTTTTTTAATCTCTTTCCTTTTGGCACGCTGCTTCTGAAACAAAAAACAAATAATTTTGTGCTGGAAGCATTTGAATGCAAAATTCTTGTAATTTGGTCGACTTGAATTATTTTCTGGGTCATGCTGACAATATAGAGTTGTTAGTTACGTAATTTGTTACAACTTTTATTAAAAGAATATCTAACTAAATTTATTACATTTATACATTTTATAAGGCGTATCAGGGATCTGGTGGAGAGGCATCTCTTGTCAATAAAAACGTTAACATGATGGATAAATTTAGCCATCTTGCTTAAATTAGAGACCCAATTTTCCAATCATTACATCTAGGGTTTATTTTCGCTGAAGAAAATTTTTGTGCCTATTCTAAAATTAAAAACCGCATATAAACGTAAATGTTACTAACAGCTTTCTTCTACAAACACGCATTTCCGGACATTATCATGCTTTATTACAGATGAAAACAGTAATCAACATATATTTCGCTATTGAAATCTATGAAAGACAATATATGTTCATGTGATGTGTTTAGTGCGATTAAGTTTTAAAAACCGAAATGAGTGACTTGAAAAAATGTTCCATTTTATCATATTCCTAATATATATATATATATATATATATATATATATATATATATATATATATATATATATATATTCTATAAACAGCAATAGATGTGTTATCATACAGACATATACATACATATGTATCTGTACACTGAATCATTGACTCCTCATATATATTTATATATATATATATATATATATATATATAACAACATATTTACACGCTCTTTCTCTGATATCGAGCACTTTATCCCATAAATATAGCACACCTAAGACTATATTTCTTCATATATATATATATATATATATATATATATATATATATATATATATATAATTACAGTATATATGCATATGCACACAGAATCATTGAATCTTCATATATATATATATATATATATATATAAAAAAAGACATTTTATGTTTATACATTCTTTTTATAGATGCAATTAAAATAATTCTCGGACTTTGTCCATTTCATAACGTATATATATATATATATATATATATATATATATATATATATATATATAGGGAAAGGTAGTCACTCATATACTAGGAAAAGCGTTTATTAGGGATGCTAGCCAGTACCTATAAATTCTCCCTCAGGTATATTTTTGTTTGGTAAACACCCACGGTCCCCACCCGTGTTTTATAATGCAAGTATTGTTAATAGATCGTAGTTTCAGTTTCCTGGAGAAAGCGTTTTATCTAGAATGATCAACAATACCAGCACACTCCAAACCTAAGTCACAATGACTTGTGACTTCGTGCAAGCAGAACTATCGACGACAAGTCTTTCGTCTACACAGCTTCACTCACAAGCAAGAATTATGTTTTTCAGACATTTTACTTAAGTGCCACCCGCTTCGTGCCCTCCAGACTGATGCACACACACACACACACACACACACACACACACATATATATATATATATATATATATATATATATGTATGCACACACAGACAGTGAGAGAGAGTAGAGAGTGGAAGAGATAGATATCTCAGCAACATGAGTTTTAATTTGAAAAGAGAGTTCACGAGGGGATTATATATATATATATATATATATATATATATATATATATATATATATATATATATATATATATATATATACATACATATATATATAAATATATACATACATATATATACATACATACATGCATATATATATACATATATAAAATAAAATATATACATACATACATATATATACATACCTATATACATATATATATATATATATATATATATATATATATATATATATACGTTTGCGAAACAAATTAAGGTACACATAAATTTTTACTTTATTTACAACTGATGAATAAACATACCTTTCATACAATTAGTTGTACAAAAAACATAATTACTAGATATGCATAAAAAAAACAAAAAATGATTTAATAGAAATAAAATGGTAAATTGCGAAAACAATATTTATACAATACAAAAAAGAAAGAATAATCTTCATTTAATACTGTGTAGTATAGACATTATTTTCAACGCCTGCTATCTAAGTTAAATTCAAAAACACCATTGCGAGTCAGTCAGTCTAGGGCTGAGGCAGACTGTTATGTATCAGTGCTGGTTTGAAATGCACAATACCAAATGAGGTACTTTTGTATTTTTCGCTGTATAAATCCGTATATATATATATATATATATATATATATATATATATATATATATATAATTTCGATAAACGTGCAATCAATTTACAAATTCATGAATTATTCTAACTTATAACACTATATATTTGTGTAGTTCGAAATCCCCGCCTCGAAAGAAGGGACAAAATGTCTCTTCACCAGTCGTTAGTATGTCTTCAGTATTCTTATGATCCAGTAGCCTTGTCTTTTGTGAGATAAAATGTACTGGTGACCATCAGAATGCATGTGGACTACCAATATCACCTGATGCCACAAGTGAGCTAGCGGTTATCCATATACACAAAAAGCTGGTTAATCATATTTTTTCATTTCTCTCTTTAGGATAGAACAATGGGACTTATACTGAGTTAAAACTTAGTGTTGTGTTAGGATAAAATACTAATGAATTCAATCCTATCCCCCTGAACATACATCTAGTGTCAGCTTGGGCACTGTGTCAACTACTTCTCCGTCCTTATGCCCCTGTTTTTTTTGTCGTTGTTGTATGTGTTATATGTAATAGGAGTAGGTAAACCCACCTTGTTTCTTGTCTAGGAAGGGGTTCCCGGAACTATTTCTTTATCTCTCTCTCTCTGGTCTCTGTACTAGTGCTGATGTGTTTCTCCCGTGACGTGTGCAGTCTGTAGCATTGCCTCTTCATTTTGAGGGTACCCGATTGACAGTTCACTGGTTGCTGTTTCCGACTGGTAGTTAGGAGCCCTAACTCTTGCGTAGCGTCTTGAGCGGCCGCTCTGATCAACAGTTGTATAATACTGGGGTGTTTGTAGTGCCATGACGCGCATGGAAAGGTGTCCCTGCAGTCACCTCCGGTGGGCAACCCTGAGGCCACATTATGATGCAGGTTGTGCCAACTCATCTCTGCTCATGTCGCGTTCTATAACCTTCTGCTTCACTTACTTCAGGCCTTATCTTCCAACAATTACTCTATATGAAGACTCAAAAGAACCAAAAAAATAAACCTAAACCAGCCTCTCAAAAATCCCCTAAACCAACTCAATATTTCGTTCTCCAACATCCGTGGTATTAGAACAAATTTCTGCAGTATGGAATCTTTCCTCACTTCAAAGCCAATATTTGCTGCTCGGATGAAGGAGCGTATTACATCTCGCAAATTTGGCTCCAAAGATTATCGGTGGCTCTGCAAGAGCGTACTGAACAATAGAAAACCATCCATACCTCCTTTGTTCAACCAGTTCGAGATCCTGACTTCCTCTACCGACAAGGCTAAATGCTTTGCTCGGAAATTCTCATTTAATTCAACTCTCGACTCCTCCGGTGTACCCATACCAGATTTCCTTCTAGGAACTGATGCCCTATTGAGCGGGTTTCACATAACCCCGTCATTGGTATGGGACATTATCTCGTATTTAGATCCCCACAAGGCTAGTGATGGAGATGGCATACCAGCCATTTTCTTGAAGAAATGCGCGCCTGTCCTAGCGCCCACCCTAAACTATATGACGACTGCTTCAAGGAGTCTTGTTTTTCTGACTGCTGGAAGTCCTCATCCATTGTTCATGTCTTTAAGAACTCTGGAGACCGCTCTGACCACTCTAATTACCGTCCTATTAGTCTCCTACCCCTCTTCGTCAAAGTCTTCGAAGTCCTAATCAACGCCGAAGTGGTTAACCACCTTACCTCACACGACCTGTTCTTAGACAAGCAATATGGTTTCCGCTACGCCCGATCTACAGCTGATGTGCTTACGGCCATCACTCAAACCGTCTACCAAGCCATTCAAAATAACGTTGAGGCTCGTGCCTTGGCCCGAGACATCTCCAAAGCGTTTGATAGGGTTTGGCATGCCGGCCTTCTTCGCAAGCACCAGGGTTGTGGTATTATAGGTCGATTGTTTGATCTAATACAATCATTCCAGTCAAACCGTGAATTGTAGGTCGTTCTCAACGGAATCTCCTCCAGATCCTATCCCACGAACGCAGGTGTTCCTCAAGGCTTCATCATTGTACCCACTCTATTCCTTATTTTCATCAACGACTTTCCTGACGCCATAGATTACCAAATTGCCATCTACGCGGACGACACTACAATTTACTCCTGCCTCAAAAACAAATCTGGTGTCGCTGTCAAAACTAACCTGGCCGCTCGTCTTGAAATGGGCCTCCAATCGGTTGTTATTTGGGGCAAGAATTGGCTGGTCAACTTTAATACCTCAAAAACTAAACTACTCTCTATTAATCACCATAGAGATCCTTCCCTGCCCACCCCCATTAGAATGTCTGATAGTCAACTTCTTGAGAGCAACTCTGTGCGTCTGCTCGGTATCACGTTGACTGCTGACCTGAGATGGAACAAATACATTGAGTCAATTGCTTCGTCCACCGCGAGGAAAGTTGACTCTCTGTGCATTGCCAGGAAATTTTTCTCCCCGGAATCGATAGTTCAAATATACAAATCAACCATTCGCCCTTGCATGGAGTATTGCTGCCATATATGGTCGGGTGCACCTTCTGTTTACCTCGGATTTCTTGAAAAGATCCAGAGACGGATATGTAATATACTTGGCCCTGATCTGGCGCCTCGTCTACAGTCACTCTCTCCCAGACGCGCCGTCGCCTCTCTCTGTCTTTTTTTACAAATTTTTCATGGTAATTGCTCCGATGAGCTGTTCTCACTGGTTCCCAGACTTCATGAATTAAAGCGACCTACAAGTTTGGCATCCCGCTCTCACCCTTTCACTGTAGAAACTTTTAAATGTAGCCGTCTCTTTTACTCCAGTAGCTTCATATGTCGCACATCTCGCTTGTCGAACACCCTTCCCTATTACTGTTTCCCTGAGAGCTATAATCTCCAACTACTCAAATGTAATGTCAATCGACATCTCCAGTTACTTGATCTATCCACTATCCCTCTCCTCATCCTTTCTTCTATCACTCCTATCTGCTCTTGCTCCAAATCTTCTGCAACCCCCTGCATCCTAGTGGCTTCACACTTTGCTCGGGGCGTAATGCTTAAAAAAAATTACTTTTGAAAAACGTGCTCAATACAAAATATTACTAAATAGATACATAGCCACCTCTATATTTTTTATTTCTGACATTTAGCCCCCACCTCTAATTTCGGGACAGAGCTAATAATTTGTTTTTAAATTTCCATAAATATCATTTTTATCACCAATTACCAAGCATTGCCTGAGGGAGTACAATCATAATATTGAAATATGAAAGCTTTTGTGTAGCGATTTTTAGTATTTTTATTATTAACTCTCATAATAAAAAATATATATATATATATATATATATATATATATATATATATATATATATATATATATATATATATATATATGTTGAAACTTGACTAATGCATGGAATAATAATGCAACACAAAATGTACTTAGAACAAAATGCATTGAAACAAGAAAGTGTACACAATATTTACATATAGTCTTTTGTATATTCCTGGTAAGACCGTTCCTGGGGAATGTCTTGACTGAGTCGCAGTCGGGCAGAGTCTCTGGTTGAATCTTTTGATTCTTTCCTCTCTTCCCGGTACCAACCATATTTATGTGGTCGGTACTCCACTATGCAAATTAGGTGGATCCTACCACAACAATATATATGGCGCCTGAACCTTGTAAATATAGAGGCTAACTTGTGTCTGTTTTTGCACGATTGCTAGTGTCTTACTCATCTCATATCATCTGATTAATTGTGATTGTAAACAAAATATTAACAAATATTTCGATCGGGGTTTTTCCTTCGAACTGCGGTTTAATTGACAGTGCCGTGTCTTGTTTGGCAACCAGTTTAGAAGAAAGACCATTCGGAATACGGAAATGTCGTGAAAGAATGAGAAGCCACACCATTAACTTTCCGGAAAATTAACATGGCTACGCACAGTTTGATATAGATAAGAAGGAAAGATGTGGACGAACATGATGGATTTCATCCTGGTGGAAAATATACAATGAAAAGAGAAACATGGCACCTGAACTTTGTAACTATCGAGACTGACTTTTAAAGAAATAGAAAAGGTGAATTGCATTAATGAATTTCTTAATAAATCTTTCGATACATTTTTTTATAAAATGCACTAATAAAATAAACGGAATCATCTTGAAGAGATTTCCACGTCTAAAATTGGTCGACTTTCTCCGGTGAGGATTGCAGCATATCATCGTGTGTACTGTTTTGAACGATTCAAATTCTATCTTTTTACGAAGATTTTTGTGTTTTCTTCTTGATTTTTGGCGCTATTTTTTTTGTTTAATTATTCTACCAAACGAGAGTCCTAGACATTGCGGCTATCATCCTGTTAATATGCACACTTTGGCAGGAAAACTCACATCAGCTGTCGAAAAGCATCATAGAAAATCAGAGGAAAAATTCAAATTATCACAATCAAAGTTGAATTTCTGCTGCGTTGAGGAAATAATAAAATAAACATGTGGACATAAAATTATTCAACTTAAATTCCCCTGCCAAAGAAAATGAAACCATGAACTAAATTATTGGTCTGAAGAACGAGCTCCTAAATAACTCTAGGCACACGTCATTTTTTATTTATTTTGCATAGTCTGGCACAAGCTACAATAGTTTGGCAGTAACTGACACTGCATTTAAATAAATTAGCAAAATTTCATGTAAAGTCTTATACTTGGGAATATAGTCAACTATTTAACAGGGTAGTCTTTGTCATATTTTGATAATTCAATACACAGCGTGGAATAAATCTTTGTCTTTTAAATCCATTGCAAGATCAATAATTGATTGCTACACTATTCGCTCCAGTTATGATAAAGCATGCCTGACTCTATTGTCTTGTTTAGATATCTCTCCAGCCTTACTTCTGGGGGACAGCGAGTTTCACCATTATAATCTTTGTGACAACTGTAAGGGATGGAGTACATGCAGTTCTTAGTCACGTTCTAAGATTTCTTCGTAGAGTCGATCTGCTTTTGAGTTTTGTCCTGATGTTTTATGGACTGCAGATCATATCCTTCACCGGTATGCTCTTGATGTAAGGAAAACAGGATGTGTCAGTTTCCTCCCCTCATCATTGATGTTATGTTTGAAGTGTGATTGTTATTTTGACGGGTATGTTCCATGCAAATATCCTTTCCTGCTGGCTTAGATCGTCTCCAATTATAATTTTTTTTAACATGTGTTGGGCAGTGACACTAGTCATCACTTTCTGAGGGATGAACTTAAAATAATAGACAGAAGAACACTAGGGAGGCAGACGTTCGAAAGGATCAGCGCATCTACTAGGCTTCAAGAACATTCTTCGTAGATCTATTATCGAAATACAGAGTTCTTACATATTTGAGCTCTGACCACCGCTTTACTCGTGGTAGAGAAAAATGACGTAATTCCCATCCACCAGTTGAACAATGGCAGAGAAAAATGACATAATGCCCAGCCACAGACTGAATGTTGAGTAAACACTTGTAACTATTTTTTATATCTACCGTGAAACATTACATACCAATTATTTGTGAATTTTGACTCAGTATCTCAGGCGTTAAAAAGTGTTAAAAATTTTCAGCAATGCAGGGCTCAAATTGCTAATAAGGAAATTGAAATTAATAGCATGTATTCAACAGTAGAATCCATGTTAGAAATGAAAACTTCATTGAGTGTATTCAACCGTGAAAAAGAGCAGTCGTTGTAGAAGACATCAGCAGGCAATTTAGGTTTAAGTCTTCAAGATTAATAGAAGTTGGTCCGTAAATTTGGTGACATAGTAATTGTAAGCTCAATCACTTGGTCGGGCAGTGTGTACTTGGTCTCGGTGGAAATTCAGGAGCAATATCTGAGCATTATTTAATAAGAAGTATAAGAGACAATTGAACGGGGAAAATCTCGTAAATTTAATAAAAATTGAAAGCTAACCCATCACAAACCATCTAATGATGGTCCAACGACTGACACTTTGTGATAATAGATGAAAAGATGTTGACAAATGACCTCATTTGGATTTCTCATCTTAGAAATCCCGACACGATATTATCAATGCTACCAAATACATTTCTACCGAAAGTCCCCACATCAACTAAACGATTTGGTTAATCTGAAGAAGGTGAACGTAACTTTTCATGTGATTATCGATGCTTCTTCTTTTCATCAATGAAATAATGCTTGTTATATTATTACAGTATAGGTGGAAGTTTGAATACCACTGTTTAAACAGACAAGATTTATGAATTTGGAAAATACTCGTTCTTATTTGAACCTGTGCCAAACTAAAATTCATACGCTTTATTTCGGCATCAAGAACTTCACTGGATGAATGAGTTTATTTTTGCGTTAATTAAATTAAGAATGCTTTGGAATAATTTAGATTTTGAATTTTAATTTGATTTCATATTCTGTATTCTAACCGCTTTCGTATTTCACAAAGATTTCATATCTGTATAGGAACTTGGACTTTGATCTACCGGCGGGTTTGTCTTTACGTAGCGCTTTTAAGGTGAATGTTTTAAATAACAGCTCCCAGCCTACATTAGTCCCAGACAAAATATTGAGATTCCTCAGAGATATAAGATTGTCGATCCCAGTTTTTTTTTATATAACATATCCAATTAAACGGTCATCTTTTTATTGCCACTTCTTATAATTAGCAAAATCTTATATCGTTACTTCTAGAAGCAAATAAAAAATGTTTGGATATACAGGGCCGCACAGAAATAATTTTCTTTTTTATTATGCTGGTCCGCGACATCAGCGGAGGCTGCTTGTCGTATGACAGTCGAGGATATATAATCTCGTTAATAAACTATTTCTTTGCCACAGTACAGAAAGCAGATATCTAGGCTATCTGGCAAAATGCCGTTTGATATATAAGTGCCTACGAAGCAGATCTGTGACAAAGAATTCCTCCCTGATACAAAGTGATTCAACTGATGTCCTTTGACGCCTGCAGTACGGTCATGGTGATCAAACAGAAAATGTCTGTTCAATTTATGAGCAGGTAATGACTTTATCTCGAGAGTATAAATAAGAACTGTTACTTCTGGATCGTCCCTCGAATATTTGTGTGAAAGTGTGTTGATGCATGTCATACTAATACTTCTAATCTGATATAATATATAACTGTTGTTGAGCCTCACCGTTAATGCGTTTCCTATCATTTCCTGACGTTTTCGTTTGGATGTTTTACATTACGATTGGCTTAATATTCTTGACCTGCAATTGTTAAGGAGGCCAATAGATTATCATCGATTGTGAGATCCCAACGAATCTAAAACATAAGACGTAACTCCCGGTTGGTATGCAACATTGGATCTGCATAGTAATTAGATGAATTACCATCATAAAATCTTGCGTACGGAATCGTTTATGAAAGGCTCTCATTTGTCGATATATGAAGCAATGAAGTTAGAGACTACAAGACGCCATTCTAATGACGGCGCATATCCTCTCGCTTACACTGTCAACATTCTTATTTCAAGCTGTAAAAAGCTAATGTATCTATTATGAAAGCAACGTTAACTTATCGCATTGGATACAAATATCAGAGAACCAACCACACGCCTAGTGATTCTTATTCAATAATTTGTTCCATAATCCTGAGGCCGTTAATGTGCGAGACTGAACTGTCGTTGTTATATCTTCGAGGGTAAATGGAATTTATTTATGTTCTCCATATCCAATCCGATAAACATCTAAATGCTATTTATATAATGACGCCAACAGAAAGATTCCTTTATCTAACTACGGTATGTTCGAATAATTCTCTTGTCTTCTTTCTGTCGGTAATATTTGCCTCGTGGCACAAGGAGACGAAATGGTTATCAGCTTAACAAACGAAATCGTCCAATTAAGTTCAGATTCTCTCAGAGCCTGCCTTTGTTCATTTCTCAAAGACTCTTTGGGTCCTGTGTTCTGAATCTAACAAACGTCTTTCACTCACGATTACCTTTTTTGTTTACTATAAAAAAATTGAAAATACATGTTAAGCATGATTTCAATTCTTTTACTTTAACCTAAATCAAATCACTCATGTCTGGCCTTTGCATCCAAATCCTCATATCCCGAAGGTCTTCTTAATGTGGTTGTCAGGGATTCTACTGTTTTAACATAAAAATTAGAAAAAAAAATTAAAAACTCATATGCGAAAACCTTTCAATAATAATCAGGGCTTAATAAAACATAGCATCATTTCTTGGCGGCATAGGAAAAATAGTGTGAATATAGGATTTGATTTTCCTGGATATAATGTGCATCATATTTTAAAACATAACCCGAAAATAATTAATACGTACGAATAATATAAACATATAATATTGCATTCTGCCGGGCATGAATTGGGAATGTTTTATTTCAAATAATATATGAACTCTAATAATCATAATTGTTTAAAGGCATACATGTGAATATCATCTAATTATAGTAAGGTCTGAACAAAATAAGTGTAAACTCGTATATCCATAATGATGTATCCAGAAAGTTAACCTGAGGGTCATGTTTTTAATGAGTTAACTCTAAGATAATAATTTTGAATCTCAGCGTGAAACACAGCAGTTGTATTGAGATCTTCAATGTGAAGGATTCGTTCATTTAAACTCCGTGTTGAATTGCTGGCTTACATATTCTTACTTCATAACTAACATTTTTTTTAACATTCACTTGTGATATGCACGCTGCTAGACATCAATTTAATTGAGTGAAATATCATGTAAGAAGTTAATCAATAAAAGGGAATCATATCTTTTTCCTTATTAATCGATAATATGACGCCACAAAGGGATCAGCTTTACATGTGAACTCTTCGGTATAATTCGAATATAACGCCATTGTTAATTAAATATATTTTTGAACTTCTGGGTGGATTTAGCTTGACTGCTTTGTCTCACCTGTCAATTATCTGTATTAATAAACACACAACGAATGAGATGAGTAACCGATCTAAATTTCGTAATCTTCTTATATATATATATATATATATATATATATATATATATATATATATATAGTAGTAGTAGTAGTAGTAGTAGTAGTACTAGTATTATAATAATATGTCTTTTTCGTTTTCATTTCTGCTAAAAATATATTACTCACTTATTCGGTCCATGGAATTCTCAGCGTCCTTCTCTCGAACTATATGTCTGTTGCCTCCAGTCTATTCTTTAACTGCGAGAAGAATGTTTAACATTGGCTAGCATATAGATGAACTGATATTACAAAACTGTTCTGTATTGTATTCTTGATTTTTAAGGATATTTTCTTAATACATTGCTTAACATTTAGAGGGCATAATTAGCTATTTTTCATGCGACTTCAGATTTCGGGGTTGCATTTTGTCCTTCTGTTAAAAACACTTGCTACATATTGGAATTATTGTACTTTTTTGATTTTTGTGTCTGCAATTGTCTTGTGTCTTCCAATAGTTGTTTTGAACTTTCTTTTTTTATTACATTGAGTAATTTCCATAGTAATGCATTTATATCATTTTTATGTCCACTGTTAACATTGTGTCATCGGCATTGTGTTAAGATTACGGACGCCAATATATGAACCCTTTAAATATTTTTAATTCTTTCATGATTCTCTAAGTGTAAAGTTTTAATACGTTTGGTGAGAAGAGACATGATTGTCTTAAACCCCTTTCTATTTTTGTGTATTTACTGAAATCATTCCACCTTGTCGGCTGTATCTTCAGAATACGCCGACTGCACCTCTGCAGAGGGGTAAGACTCCACTAAGTGAGGCTTTCTGTTTAAGACGATATGTTACACCAGATTCCTGGGTAAGACGATAAACTACGTCCAACAGCAAGTCATCTGGTCAGGAGCTTTTGAAGAGCACGGAACTCCCTCTTAATTGCTGGTATTCCCAGGTCTACCCTAAGATTCCAAATTATTATCTTACATGTAAATCGAGATATTCATTAAATTCATGACCATCAGGTTAACATTCTGGATAGTTCCTTATGGATATACGAGTTTACACATATTAGGGT
>CAHIKZ030002224.1:5177500-5202500 GCA_903632075.3 Acanthosepion pharaonis | reverse complement strand
GTTTAGATTCCCGATGAAAGAAAATCATCCTGCAACTTTTGAGGTGTAACCATTAGATTTTGTTTAACTTGACGCATTAATTTTCTCGAAGAACTTGAAGAAATTTTCAGCAGAACAACTGTTGGTCTTTGGTTTGCAAATGTTTTGAGTGTTTTTATATCAAAACAAATGGTAGTAAATCGAATATTCAGGTTTTTGAGATTTATCTGTAAATTTTATCTTCTTTCCAGTGCATAACAATCAGTTCCTTTTGCGAATTTGTCAATTCTTTGCCTCTTGCTATGATGACAAACGTCTTGCGTGAATATCCATTACATAATATATTGTTTGTAATTTTTTGGCTAAATCTAAATACTGATGACATTATTGGAACATTTTATAATATTACACTTGAATAATCAAGAGTATTAATGCAATTTAAAAGTCTTAAAATTTGAAATTTGCATTGTAAGAATACTTTTTTAAAAGTCATTTTGATGTACGGGACAATGAAATAGCAGACTAGTTAAAGATGCCATCAACATCACAAAATCCAACATACAGACTTTAGAAGCAAAATAAAATAACACATGAGATATGAAAAACATAAGCTACTTTCATTTTTTGTTGTTTCATCTTAATCGGTGGAGAAGACTTGACTTATATTTAATTAGTCATGCAGCGATTATTTCTGCATGAGATTTTGTGATTATTATATATATATATATATATATATATATATATATGTATATATATGTGTGTTTATATATGTATATGTATATATATATATAAATATATATATATATATGTATATATATATATGTGTGTGTATATATATATGTATATGTATATATATATATATATATATATATATATATATATATATATACATTTATATATAAGTGAACATAGAATCACCACTTAGAGGCGACAATCTGTTTCATGCTAGACTCAATCGTCAGGCCACGATATTCATTACTGAATATTACAGTAAAGGTTGCACAAGGCTGGAAAAGAGGGTGGGTAAAAGTGACGGTCTTCATCTGTCTTAATTTATAACTTAGCTAATCACAACCACTGACCAAATCCTACAAAACAATAACGCATTCATACTTATCTTTCTTACTACATCCAATAAAATACCTCATTATCTCAATGAATGTCTTAAATAGTTCCCATATGTACAAATCGTTGTCTGTGAGAGGGGGGCAATAAAAACAACAAGCTAAAAACATCCCAATGATATATATACAATATGGTTATAAACTATTTACAAGAAACTAAACAAAATCATGTTAGTAGTAAAACCCCCACAAACCTTAAATGCAGCAGAAAAATTGGTTAAGTAGACGAAGTCGATGCGGGACTTTAAGAATCTAGCTTTCATCCATCTCCATTCAGCCATCCCAAGCACTCACGCAGTCATGCACTCATTCTGACACAACAACAAATACGAAAAAACACGCACGCGAAACGAAAGGCGCCCCGCATCCACCAGAGAGGCTGAAATCACTGACCACCTAACGAGGGAGGGGATTCGGGAGTTAAACTAAAAGAAAAAAAAAGGGGCGCAGAAATAAAAAGGGGCCAATGAGCAAACACACCCTGGCTAAGTTTACTGGAAAAGAAAAGAAAACTAAAGAAACAAAAACATACTTCTAGCCTAAATCCAGGGATGTGTTACCTAAGTTTAAACTAGGAAAACAATATTCTGATGCCTAAACAGCATCAAGATGCCACTCTAGGTCAGCCCCTTTTACTCGTCACATGCGTGCAAGATTCACCCACCTTTTGCCAAATTTAGATGAGGTGAGTCGCCGCATTTCCGTCCCGATCTTGACTTTAAGCTGAAGATCAGTTGGGAAGAAGGGAACTTCTCGTCCACATAGAATTCCTTCTGACGCGTCGTCCATATCACGACTCTCAAAACACCTCGTAAGCAACAGAACAGATAATGTTCAGCCTTGGTCATCTGCGGCACCACATTGGTACAAACAGAACTGGCCTCAAGGACAAAGAACTTTCCCCACAGCATGCGGATCATGAGGCCTTCAACAAACTTCCACAACGGCACTACCATCCTGCAATGAAAGAAGGCGTGACCAATGGTCTCGACTTCTCAGGGATATGAAATGTTTACGGACGTCTTCCTTCCTCATCCGATCCGCGAAACATTCGGTCTAGAAAGTTGATGCGAAGCATATGTTGATGAATCTCAATGCTAGGCATACCCAGACCGCCCTCAGAGGGATGAAGGCAACAGATCTCGCGAGATACCATAGCGGCCTTGTCTCTCCACAAGAAAGAGAACAAGAGCCTTACTAATAATATTGGTCTGGCATACGGGAGTGGAAGTACAGAGAGTCGGTACAGGAGGATCGGATAGATGTGTGAAACACATACTTCCGCCCTTCCCTTCAGGGAAAGTCTCCTCCGAGACCACAGATTAACCGCGATCTCGGCCTTCCCTTGTACCTCCGACCAATTCATTTCCAACTGGAGATCAGGACCGAACCAGACGCCGAATATCTTGATCGCCCCATCCGTCCAGAGGAAAGGTCCGGGGAGAGAAACTACCTTTAACGCACCCAACCGCAAGCCAGCAGACTTATCGCGGTTGATCTTGGCCCCTGTCACCATCTCATACCCACTGATCTCTTTGCTGACTTTGTCAATCTCGGCACTGCTCGACGCAAGAACCGAAACGTCGTCAGCAGAGGCAGAATACCTGGCTGAGGTAGTAACCCCAGGCAGGGAAATTCCGCGCAGGACCGGATTCGCCTTTATCTTTCGAAGGAATGGTTCCAACGCAAGAACGTAAAGCAAAGGCGACAACCTTGAAGAATGGAGAGAGACAATACGAAAGGCTTCGATTTTACCCCATTCACCTCCACCAGCGCACCGGAGGTCGCATACAAAAGTCGGATCCAGGAGCGAAAGCCGGCTCCGAAACCGGCCGCCGAAAGGACAACCTCCAGAAACCGATGGTCAACCCTATCAAACACCTTGGACTGATCTAAATTGATCAGCGCGGCTTCACTGTCGACTTCTTCTAAGATGCGTAACATATGCAGGTTATCCTGAATAGTCCTGCCCTTCACAGCACAAGTCTGTTCGGAGCCATTCAGACTAGACAGGACAAGCTGCAAACGGTTGGCTAAGATCTTCGCCAAAATCTTTAACTCTGTGTTTAACATAGTCAAAAGGGGAAAGTTATTTAACCCATTCCCAACGTTCTTGTCGTTACGCAGCAACTAGATCACACCCCAGGTGAAGCGTTGGGGTATAGACCTATGCTTCATCCAGTTGTTGAAGATCAGTTCCAGCTAAGGAACAAAAAACGGGCGACTATCTCAAGTAAACTTCGTAGGGAAGACCATCTAGTCCCGGAGATTTATCCAGACCAACCTGTTTCAGCGCTTTCCAGATCTCCGACTCTGTGATGGGACCCTCGCACCTAGCCACTTCAGCTGCCTTGAGGCAGGGAAAGTCAGCTAAATAGGCGCCGAACCAAGCAGGGCTCAGACCGGGCTTCCTGGTGAAAAGATCCTGAAAGTAATCCCGAAAGACCCCGCATATGCCCGCGTTTGTAGTCACGGTCCGATTCTCCTCTGCTCGCAATTCAGCGGCCATATTCGTCGCCTCAGAGGACATTCTTTTTAACCTAGCCCTAACTACCAGAGCTTGATTCTTCTTGATAAGCAAGGAGGACAACTCTGCCTTAGCTAAGGCTATTTCCCCACTATTACGGGATTTCACTGCCCGATCAACTTTTTCTTATAAAGCCGTTTGCGCCGCTAATCTATCTAGATTGGGTCGACGACTAAAGTCGGCAGCAAACGTTCTTATTTATCATTGTAAATTATCCCACCAGGCGTTCCCAAGCCGCCGTTAATTCCCTCAGAATCATTAATAGTAGCTGGTCCCAGAAACCCTGCTCACCAAATAGTGAACAGTTTAATTTCCAGTACCTACCCAACCTAACCTTAGGCTAATCTAAGTTTACACGGACCCGGACAAGCCTATGATCCGTATAAACTATATAATGGAAGCTTGGACACCCTAAGAGGTTTACATCGACTCTCCTAACTAAGACCCGGTCGCGGAGGCTCGCAAGCGTCCCAGGAGCCAAGTTGCCACTATTAGTCAAAGTCCATGTTCATTCTCGTCCCGGTTGTTAGTACCCGGATTTTGCCCTATACGATCTTATATCGGGGTCAAGGACGGCATTCCAATCCCCTGCTAAAACTACCCGACGAGTTGTCCTCAAGTACGGCCCGATCTGCCGAAACATAGCAGGTCGCTCGGAATGGTTATTGGGCGCATAAACCCCAATGAGTCGTAGGGCCTTATCCTTTATGATAACATCCAGCACGCAAAGCCGGCCGGCCGGATCTGTGAAGACAAGATTACATGCAGCCTTCAAAGACTTGCTCACTAGCCAAGAGACACCCCTCGAACGACCGTCAAATTATGCTGAATAAAGGGAGAACCTTTTAGACAGCAAGTCCTCACGGTCATGAGAAGAAAACCGGGTCTCTTGCACACAACAATCATTCACTCCAAGGCGCTGAAGGTCGCGAGAGAGCCTCGCCTTGCGAGACTCGTACCTCAGGACCCGAGCATTTATACTTGCTAACCAGAGTGCCATAATGAAAACAGATTAGGGTTGTACTACTGGTTTAAACATGGTCGAGGTAAGGATACCAACAACCTCTCCCTCATCTCAGTCTTGATGGAGCCGTCTTGGGAGATATCCCAGGGAAAAGTTAGTTTTAGGGCTCTATACAGGGAGGGGTGAGCTAAAACTGGGACCCTCCCTGCACCAAATTTTTTTAATGATTTCAGCTGTTGATTTAGTACAATGGCAATGGGCAAGGCCATCTTGTAGGACATGATGGTCTCGTTCAACATAGCCCATATTTGTTTAGCTCCAGTGCCGGTTCTAATGTCTGTTAGAACCCTTTGGGTCAGAGGGAAATTTTGTGGTACTTCCACATCCAGGTCTGCAAACTGCTTAATTGATAGGAGGTAGCGTAAGCTCTTTATACGGTTGCCATAATCCCTGGCCCTTTCCGCCTGAGCCGAGGAGATGCGGCAAACATCATCTCCCAAATTGTAAAATGACTTTTTCTTGTCTTTTAGCTCCCGAGAGTGGCTTCTGTTGCGTTTGGCAGAGGGTGGTGACATTTCTGCCTTTTTCACGGGGGAAAGACTGGGAGTGTGCAGTGGCGTGTGAGAGAGTCTTTTTTTAATGGGGAAGGGCTGGGTGTGTGGAGAGGGGTATAGAAGGATGCCTGTCTATAAGGGCTGGGATCGCTACTGAAAGGAAGGGATTTGGATGGCGATGTCAGGGGGGAAGGTCGTTTTTTAGGTGAAGACGTTGAAGGAATAGGGTTTTGTTGGTTTTTTTTGTGTATCTAATTTCTTTTTGAGTTCTTTGATTTTTTTCTGTTTTCTCAAAACCGGGTTCAAATTTCCGTTGCATTTCTTTTAACGTCAGTTGATAGGCCGGAGTATCGCCCTTAATGTTGCCAGAGTGCTGTAAGTGCCTTTAGTCCTTGGAGCTTCAGGGGACTGAGGACCCGCTGTCTGGCTCTTCCTTCTGGTCTTACCAGCAACTAGCCATTCCCCCTCCCCCTTCTCCGCAACTCCGAAGGTTCTTTGGGGGAATGTGTTCTTTTGGCCAGCCGGAGGGTTATCCCTACCGGTCCCAGAAGCTGGTATGCACATTACAGGCGAGGCGGTAGGTAAACACGCGGTCAGAGGGGGATTTCGGTCAACAGGAGATTGAATTCCAGAGGCCTTCTTCTCTTCTCAGGAAGAGGAGAGGTGACAAGTCACTTCCACACTTCTAGCATACCGGTTTACTGCCAGTCACAATGACCGGCAACTTCAATCTCCCTACTTCCAGACAGTTGGGGATGGGGCGGAAGGCGGCTTGATCTAGTCGTATCTCAAAACTCCACCCAAAGCTCAGGCTATCGCATGATAGTATTAAAAGAAATTAGATTTTTTTCTTTTTTGATTTATTTTTTCTGATTTGTTTTTGAATTTGTAGGTCTGATGAATTGGATCGTATTTACGATTCCAATGTAATAAATTATGACCATGGTGTACTAGGGTTTAAGCCTTTTAATTATATCCTTACTCTGTCCTGGACATTGAGTTCCACTTGGATTCCATCCACTTGGATTTTTTTTACATATATATATATATATATATATATATATATATATGTGTGTGTGTGTGTGTGTGTGTGTGTGTGTGTGTGTATGTGTATGTGTGTATATATATATATATATATATATATATATATATATATATTTGTGTTTGAGATATATGTACATATAGGTATGTATATATTAATCACTCATATTATCAATATATATATATATATATATATATATATATATATATATATATATATATATACACACATCGTAGTAAAATTATGTAAAACAAAGCATAATATTTTTTCTAAATAAATCCACATTACAACCAAAAAAACGTTTGCGGCACCTCTCTTCTTTTTAATATACATACTTTTCTCTCGTTGGAACCACTACAACATATTTTCCTTTTATATATATATATATATATATATATATATATTTTTTTATTTAGTTCATCCTTTATTTATATTTTTTTCCGTTTTTGTACGAAGAAAGAAATAGTAAAACACCCCTAATCTTCATAGTCCCAGCCGCTTTCCAACACACCCATAGCCATTTACAAGTGGGTTTAGTCTTTGCTTTTGTTATCTTTTTCTCATGTTTTAACTGTTACATTGTAATTTATTTTTGTGTTGCCACGAATAGGAGCGTTTATTCTGAGCCTTTAAATTTTGCGCGCATTTGGAATTCGCATGGACATCTTTCTATATTTAAAAATATTTAACATTCCGTTTCCACTGTTAAATAATGCAAGGTTGATAGTAAGAGAAAAATGTTTGATATACATGGCTTCTCTAATAGCGAAATGTTTCAGATAATGTGATTCATATAGAATCTAGTATTTTCAAGAACAATAGTACAGAGTGAAACGTTGCCATTCTATTTCTAGCAGTTGTATAATTGAATTTCCGCTAATCTCATGCACGGTGTTTCAACACTGGTTTTTGGCAAATCTAGATTGAAGGGAAGTTAACACCCCGAGATACCACGATATTTTGTGAAAGTAAATGTCTGTATATGACGTTTAGAATAGAATCCATCATTTCTTTTGAATACAGTGGTCACTCAGTTCACGAAATGAATCGCTTACGTTTCGCTTGAAACATTTTCCGGACAACCACTTATTATTATCATCTCTCTAACAAAGTAGACAAACAAAACAGTCCTTCATACTGCCTTTGTTCGAATGACTTTCGTAGTGCTAGTTTGTCCAAGTAGCCTGGTCGTAGATACTGTTACGATTAGAAAAAGAAGAGTTTAATTTCCGTTATCTTTCTACAGAAAATATTATCACAGTAATCTTGAAGACTCTTATTGCTGTATCGAGACCAAGCTCGACTAGCTTCTTCAGAATTCTAACCTTGGAAGATGCTAATTTAAATGTCATAAAATTCAGTTTCACGCTTATTTCAAGAAATATACAAACTTGTATACTGAAATTAAGAAGGATGCTTATCATCTACTGGTCTCATTCGTAAGAAAACGTGTTCGCTACTTACATTTATTATACGTAGTACTATTAAATATCTATACGAGATTAGTAAACATGTATATATCAAAATTTATTATACGTAGTACTATTAAATATCTATACGAGATTAGTAAACATGTATATATCAAAATTAGTTTATATCTTGTAAATTTAGTAATTTTATCTCGTTAATATTAGCGGGAATAGCAACCAGTAAAATAAATAAAAAAATCAGGTCTCTTTCAGAAAAATGGTATCTTGCTTTTCATTTTATATTTCACTTGTAATCAAATCAAAATTCTTTTATGAATAGTGTAGTGTTATTTATAGTTGTATACTTTAAAGCTATAGTTTAAATAGTTTGCTACCAAATCCTTAAAATTATAAAGAGAAAACATCTTTCAAATAATAATATTACACTTATTCAAAATAATGAAACGTATGTATGTATTAAGTCGTATATGAGTATATTTTGCAAGAGATTAGTTAAGAAAACTTCTTTTTTTTTAAATCTTCACCAGGAAAAATATTTGATTAAAATCATTCAAGTATATCGAGAATGTTGCAGATGCAGGTTAAGAAATGTCATGGCCGACAAAGCATGTACTTCATTATAAATTTTTGCATAAGATTTTTGTTTCTTATCTTTGTGCTATTTATACTCATTTCACAGGTTTTCAGATTTTAGCAGCGATGCCATGACAATCTTTCCTAAGCTATACTTATTTTTTTTAATTTAGATCCGAACATATACACAGAGGTGTGGTGAGAGACACAGAGAAAGAGATGTAAAAAAAATGGATACAAATAATGGAAGCGTTAATAATGACAAAGAAGGAGTCAAAACCCAATAATATCAACTATGAAAACGGCCACAATGTGCTGACTGTTTTTGTAAAATAAAAGGCATTGCTATAACCATAGATACTTACATAAACCTTCATAACATCGGTTTAAAATAAAATAAAACTTCTCCTTAATAATGGCTAAATGAATGGACGAAAACGCTCGAACATACAGAATATTAGGTCATTATTACTTTTTAATTTTTTTGCACAGAAAAGAAAGAAAAGATGCATGAGTACAAGAAAAATTATATAAAAACTTAATCGCAATATGTTATCAGTCTAATTTAATGGAATTTGTGTATTTCTGATCAAACTAAAAAATACCCAAACATTAAATTCATAAAGTTCTGTTCCTTAATTAATCATATATATATATATATATATATATATAATAACTTACCACTCGTATTCGAGGTAAATGTTTGCAAGGGCGGCAAGGCAAACACTAATTAAGACGCTCGCTCAAGCACATTTGTGTTTGTTCAACACCCACAGAGCCTACCTGAAGTGTATATTGCAACTACTGCTTTTAATTAATTAATTACGGAGACACATACTTTCTATGAATTTACATATTAAACAATAAATATATTAAAACATGTCAGACTTAGTTCATTTTGTAACGTATATATATATATATATATATATATATATATAATAAATTATATATAAAAATTAGACATTATGTCTGCTTATCTTTAATAAAATTCGTTCATAGTCACGGATAACCTTCCGTGTACTGCAATTAATTGATGTGAGAAATTAACTATAAATGGGAAAATCGTTTTTATTTCCCATTTTCCAAGTACTTTCTTCTTCCGAGATCATCTTCAGGGGTGTACATAGTAATACGGAATTGTGTGTTGTTCACGGATGCAAGTAGTAATCCAAAACGTTTTTTTTATATATATATTCATTACTGTATTGTTTCCTTTCAAATACAACTGTTGGTAGTCATATTTAATGTTCATTAGAACGTGAAAAAAATACCCACTATGGATATTGTGTTGCATGCTAACTAAAAACAGGATGAAACTATCTTTTAAAAATTTGCTTGTATGGGCAGTTTTCCTCTTGTGGAATTAAGCTAGGCTTCAGTAAATATCCTGTTCAGCAGAACAGATTTGCTTGCTTGTTTCCTGATCTTGAACATTTCGGTCTATCCCTAGGGGATATCACACCCCGAGAACCTCTGTTCATGGAAGAGATAATATAAGAGTATCCAGGTCACGTATTGAGATGGTTGATACTTTTATATTTGAAAAATTACTTCTGACCATCTTCAATCAACGTTTGCCTGGTCAGATCCGAATTCCAGACTTGAAGATATTTATAACCGCGCCCCACCTGCAAGATTATGTGCTGCTTTTATCAAAACCACTCAATATGGTACACACATTAGGGTGTGATTAATATGCCAGGTATAACCTTGTCAACACTGTGTCTTGATGGGCATATTGGGCGTCGAATATTTACATATAGTTTGCGCGCCATTACTCAAACAGCAATAATAATAATGTTAAAAATGCTAGTAATAATAATAATGAAGTAGTTGCAGTAGTAGTAGTAGTAGTAGTAGTAGTAGTAGTAGAAGAAGAAGAAGAAGAAGAAGAAGAAGAAGAAGAAGAATGCGTTATTAAATACAACTTCTATACTGAGGAGTTTGCTGGAGTATTGTCAAGACATTCTCACATTCCAATGTAAGTCATTTTTCTATCTCTGTGCTCACCCTGCAGGAAAAAAATAATAATTAATCGATCGTCCAATACATAAAAAATCATAATACCAAATTATCAGTAATAACAAAAAAATATCTATATTTTGCTGTTTCTGCCAAATAAATAATAAAAATATAAGAGAATGAGAAAAAAGAGAAGTTTTAAAACCTCTAAAGTGAAATTAAAGTAACTTAGACAATGAAAAGTTTTCTTAATCCCTAACGAAACCTAAATAAATCTTTGAAAGTAATGGAAATTTGAAAACCTGAAACTATTCAGCCATAATTATTAATAATAATGAAAATTAATTCTGTAGATGCTGCTGAAATGTTTATGGGCATTTCTTTCATATTTGATCATCAATATCACCTTTCATTTATTAGTAAGCCTTTGAGCTCTGTGTTCCTGAAGAATTTCAACCCCTCTGCCTGATCTCCTGGGTCAACATTCGCAAATAATTAGTATGTAATATTTCAGAGTAGATATAAATATAGTTACAAGTGTTTACCCATCGTTCAACTGGTAGCTAAGCAGTAAGTTATTTTTCTCTACCATTGTACAAACGGTAGCTAGGCATTACTTCTTTTTACTCTACCTCAAAAGCAGTTGTCAGGGCTCAAAGGGTAATGTAAACATTTCGAGAACAATAGCAATAATATATGTATGCATACGGTCAAGTGACTTTTCCTATTTATTACGATCGTAATACGGACCTATGCTTATTTAAACACAGGCGTAACATTTTAATGATTGTAATATAAGAAATCTATAAATGTAAATTTCAGGTTGCTGTAGAAGTTTGACAACGTTCTAAGTGTAAGTCTGGAATTTGAAATTCAAGCTGGCCGTCTCAGCTAGCCGACCAAAGACACTGTTATCGATAAGTGTGATCAAGAAAATATAACTGCCAAGCTATAAAAAATGGATCTAGCAAATATTTCTCTTACTCAATAGATAAAGATGAAAAACAATCAAGTGCCATAAATGAACCCCAGGAAAATGGGAGTCATGACTAGGACCCTAATATTTAGTGCTCATGAAACCGTGCTTAAGAGAACAGACTACACAGATAAGGGAAATTACACATTCAGGACACTGCTGAGGATAGTTTAGGGTAGAGGTGCGCAGTCACTCTTTACGTCGAGATAAACAAGAGGAACATGGTAAAAATATGCAAATTCATTCTGTATTAATAACAAAGAGAAGAGTACAGAGAAATATGCGTAACATAAAGATAACAGCGGTTATAGTCGATATCGTAAACATTAGATCAGTCCCAAGGAGCCTGGGAAACTTTATTGTATGTGCAGGAAACTAAACAACCTTTTAGATCAACCTATACATTACTATTGCGGAAAACAGCTAAAATATTGAAGACTATTGCCATTTGTTTTAGCGCTCAAATCGTAAATTAATAAATAATTAATAATAATGATAATAATGAATAGTACCCGTGGTAAACCATCCTTCAAATCTATAAATCAACCATCTGTCGTTGCATGGAATATTACCGTCATATATAGCCTGGTGCACCTACTGTACGTCTCGAGGTCCTTGACAAAATCCAGATAAGAACATGCAAGTTTATATGTCCTGATCTGGCATCATATCTACAATCGCTATCCCACAGATGTGCTGTGGCCTCCCTTTGTCTCTTCTACAAATATTTTCACGGCAACTGTTCCGACGAGCTACTTTCACTGGTTCCCGGATTACCCGAATTTAAACGAGCTACCAGGTTGGCATCTCGGTCCCACTCTTTCACTGTTAAAACAGTTAAATGTAACTGTCTTTTCTTCTCAAATAGCTTCTTCTCTCGCGCTTCCCGTTTGTGGAATTCCCTTCTCCTTATTGCTTCCCTGGTGACTATAATCTTCAAATATTCAAGTGTAATGTCCATCGATATCTGACCTCCTTGGCTTGTTCACCATCCTTCTATTAATTTTTCAACAAGCACGCTTCGTTATTCTTGTTCTCAATCCTCGGTAAGCCTTGCTTAGGGTGAATTGCCTTAAAAAAATTAATAAAAAGAAATTAAACGAAATGAACTCGCGAAGTGTATGAGAAAGTCATGGCATCTTTTTTCACCGTACTCGAAAATCGAAAAAAAATCATCAGTGGAATAAGACACTATCTCAACTAAAATATGGATGTACATCGTACGAAATAAAAGACTTGAAAATACAAAATTAGATCAGATGACGCAAAATAGAAAACAGAATAATATAACCAACTCAAAAAATTATAAAAAAGATCAGACTGAGAATAAATAATATGACAGAGGATGAAGTAAAAGTTAAAATAAATGAAATACGAAAAAATAATCGCTCAGAAAATGAAACTGAATAATGTACCTGCATTTATCCAGATTATGTCACTGAAGATGAATCTAACTACATTAGCGATACAAAATAAACAAGAAATTATTCAATCACCTACTATGTACATTATTTACATTATTCGGACTATTGCCCTCATCTTTGTCGCCATATTTATCACAACGTTTCGGCCGTTGTACGCTCCAGCCTTCTTCAGGTGGTTGGAATATCGAACTGAACCCTTTATTTCGCTCACCGGGGTAGACTGTTCTAGTTCCACGTGCCATGTTTGATGGATGTCAGTTATCAGTTATCTCCTGTTAATTTCCCGCTGAAAAGTTCTCCACAGCCTTAACCGGTTATTGAACTCACATTCTTTGGGTCCTGTCACTAGATCTAACCAACGCCTTTATCCACTGTGCCATGTGTCCTTGAGACACATGGCACAGACCTACTATGTATGATCTAAAACACTTTACCAAAAACGGCAATGAGTGGAAGAGTCTCTTCAATACTGTAAAATGTTTCACTGACGATTTTGGTATGGATTTCAGATTAGATAAGTGTGTAAAAGTAACATTCAAGAAAGGGATAATTATCGAATCACTCTCAATAGATGTAGATTTTTTTTCGCAGATTTGGAAAATGAAAAAGAAAGAAGAACTTAGTACCATGGAATTAGCATGAGATGGAATACAGAATACCCAAATGAAACAGAAATTAAGATGTATATATCTGGTATTGAATACCGAAGAAACACCTTTTCAACATATTTAATGCAATCATCACTAAAATTAAGAGAATGGTTACACAAAAATGGAAGCTTTATTTGCTTGCGACCGCATTGCATCATACGAAGGCTAATGCTGATTTTTGTTGTATGTGTCCAGATCCGAAGGAGGCAGAGGATTATTTCAGCTAGAAATGTTTTACAAAATTACAAAAATTGGCCTTCGATGATATCTGGAAATTACAGAAAACTGGTTGCTGATCTATCTCAAGAACATGAAAAAAGTAAGAAACTTTATTCAGTAATAAAAGAAGTCAAGAAGTTCAAAATTGAGTTTCAAGTGGGTGAAGAAATGCAAGTAAAACATAATACGCCTACAGCAGCTGCAAAACCTTTAAAAAGGACCCTAAGGCAAATGCAATCTGCTAGATACAGAAACTATGGCTAGATAAACCTCTCCACGACAATATTCTGCCCGAAGCTGATGTAACAAACCCCGTGGCTAGGTAGTGCAGGGTTAAAAGCTGAAAACATACATTTTATTTTTGCTGCACAGCATCAATCCTTGCTGACTATAAATTAGCAAGTACATACGCACAATGAACAATTATGTTATCCTAAAATGGAAACTTTGTGATAAATATCCGCAAACAACTGACATATTTGTATCACGTTGCAATGTATTGACACTCACAGAATATAAAATCCGGGCATGACAGAGTGGACCGGTATTGGAAAATCTGCAACTTTTACGGAAAGTAAACTGCAAACGATTATTATGAATGCCACCCAGACCTGATCACGGAGATAAGACTTGTAACAATTTTATGGGACTCTACAACACACAAATACAGGACGAACAAAGCTACTCCCCCAGACATCGTGATCAGAGACCGCAAAATCAAAATATGCCCTCCTGCTAACATAGCAGTCCCTGTACGCTGTAATATATCTTGAAGATTTTCAAAATTATCAAAATACAAGAACCTAGATATGGAAATCTCCAAAATATGACACACGATGACATCAATAAGTCAAGTTATAGTTGGAGGCATCGAATTGATTGGAAAAGATTGCAACAGACCAATTGAATGGATTCTACGTAGAAATACTTTAAAGAATACGAAAAATTGTTCTCTCAAGTACAAGCCCAAACTTACCTATGTGTGATCTTACTTTTTTTCTCAAAAAATAGTCAATGGAAAATGGCATAATGTTTTTTCTGACCTTAGGTCTGTAGTTGGAACCTGGAAAGAAATAAGTACACATCAGAAATCAAAGGAAATAAAACAACAACAACAACAACAACAATAACAATAATAATAATAATAATCAAAGGAATTAATATTTTGGCAATCTCACTGCTACGCATTTATGCACAATTCTTAGATTGGAATAATACAGAATTAGAGGAAGAAAGAGAAGAATACGTAAGTTGATGAATATGTATAAGGCTGTGAATCTAAATAGTGATATCAAAAGTCTTTATATCCCAAGAAAGGATAGAAGTTAAGGGGTGGCGCCATTGGCTGTTCTCAAACTTGATAATTATTATAATTAACAGCTCCCATAGATTGTTTCTTATAATTTCACATAGAGTGGATGGGGGTCTGGAAACACGGCATATTGAGCCAGTAATTTTAGCAAAGAATCAGATTAAGGAGAGGTCACATGAAAATTTGAATGAAAGTAAACTTCATGGTCAGTTTTATTTTTCAACCGAGTTATTTGCTGTGTCTGAGAGATGGCGTTGCATGAATGATGAATTTATAAAGAGAGAAACGGAAACTCTCATAATTGCTGCACAATAGAAGACCATCAGAATGAATGAAATCAAGGCCAACAAAAAAAACAGATCTCAAGAAGAAAGCAAAAGATCTGTTGGGAAGCTGCTGAGACAGGTAATCACATACTTGCGGAATGTCCAGAGTCAGCAAAGAAGAAGTACAAGCGATGACACAAATAGATTGGTAAGGTAATGCACTGAGACGAATAACGTAAGTTTGGCTTCAATATAGAAGTGAAATAATATAAACATCATTTAGAGACAGTGATAGTAAATGATAGTCACACTATATTACTATCTGTGAAACAACAAGATGGGTGTTAATTTATTGACATTGCTGTTCCATATGATACAAGAGTGAACAACAAAGCAACTGAAAAGACTGAATATATACAGGGATTTCGCTAGGGAGCCGAAGAGGTTTAGAACAGGAATGTAGAGCCAATCATTGCAGTAATGGGTGCTCTTGGAAGACCAGTCAGAAGACTAGAAAAAATGCTTAGATAGAATTGGAATTGAGAACAAGATGGTAAAAATGCAGTAAAGTGCTATTATTTAATGGGCAAGAATAGCCTGAAAAGTTCCTCATTTGTTCAAACCATGATTCAAGAATAGAAATAATAATAATAATAACAATAATAATAATAATAGTAGTAGTAATAGTAGTAGCAGCAGCAGTAACAGCAGCAGTAGTAGTAGTAGTGGTGGTAATGAAACGTGAAACTGTGATTTATGGGCAAAATTAAAATTGTCCTATAGAATAGAAACTAAAATGCATGCAGACGATAAACTTTAAATGGACCGCACTATCTAAACAAAACCTAGTTCTTATAAAAGAAAGAATGACAGATTTGTCATAAACCACATGCTTAAAATTAAAAGGATATAAATTGAGTGGCTAAAGAATCACCTTAATAGTGTCAGTAAAATTTATATCGAATAAAGTGCTGGAATTTATTCGACATTCGTCGAAGAATAAAATCCACCCAGAAGACAGCATTACTACTAGAATATTTATTTTAGTAATAAAGGAATTTCTAAGATGACAGTCATTATTATCGTGATTAAAAATACAGTGATGCCTGCTTAAATTTGTGAATTCATTATGACGTTTATAGTAAGTCATATATACATATATAAAACTCATGTATACATATATAAAACACGTCATATATATGAAGTTTATAGTAATAAGAATTCTAAATATATATATATATATATATATATATATATATATCCATATATATATATTTATATATAACTCATATACATATATAAAACTCATATATATATACATATATAAAACTCGTCATATATATATAAGATATATATATATATATATATATATATATATATATATATATATATATATATATTTTTATGTTGGTGGTGTAGATTTAAACAAAATTGGCGCAATTTTCATCCTTAGGATACATTCGGCCAACCCCTTTTGTAAACGGCAATCGTTGGCGAAATAAAAAACAATCAAGACACAACTATATTACCAAAAGTGGAGGGAAAGTTGGATTGCGATTACAATAAAATGAATTTTAATTTTGAATAATTAAAAAACTGGTTAAAAAGTTCCAAAAGTGTATAAAATAGAAAAAAAGAAACTCACAGCCCAACAATAAATGGTAAGGATCATTTTGTCTACATAGGCTCGGCTGGTAAAGTTTTATATACACAGACTCAAGGACTCGGAGGTGGCAAACCAAGCGAGCACTATGTAGAATTAAAAAAAAACAAATCATGTGTGCTCATTTTCAGCGGCACAGTCAGGATTGTTCAACAATTGCTGTTCAATCAATGAATCGTGGAATGCTTGAGTAGTTCTTGAAACTTGACTTCAAATACTTGAACGCAAATAAGCGGGAGCATGTTGCAGAATCCTCGTTTCCTACCTCAGATTGGGTCGTCTGTGTACGCCGCTTCTCATCGGCATTTAAATTTGTATACAACTATTTCTTTCTGAAAATAAGACCTACTGAAAGAAGGGTAAGCATATATATATATATATATATATATATATATATATATATATATATATATATATATATAGATAGATAGATAGATAGATAGATAATATTGGTGGTAAATATACACATACAATTCTTTTTGAATTTGTAGGTCTCATGAATTGAATCGTATTTACGATTCCAATGGAATCAATTATGACCATGGAATATGATTGATTAAGTCTTTTCATTATATATATATATATATATATATATATATATATATATATATATATATATATATAGATAATAGATAGATAGATAGATGAGAGAGCTTAATGGGTGAAGATTCCTGGAAACACTGGAAATGTATTTATTAACATACACTTAATAGTCTCGCACTTTTATTTACCTGAATATTATCTACAGGAAGCATTAACGAACCTTATTGCAAATATGTCGTTCCGTAATTAAGTATTATACTTGTTAACCGATATATTCTCATGCCACCAGTTTTCTTATTATTATGTCTGAAATGTCTATGCGATATTCTTACGGATGTGAATAGGAAACAATTCAGTACTTCAAACCACATCAACCGTGAAAATTTTTCATATCAATATAGAAATTTGATGCCGATAGCAGAAAACACTCTTGTTACTTGAATATCTATCCAATTCTCTTGCATCATACTTATTATAAAACCCAGGTTGTGTGTGTGTGTGTGTGTGTGTGTGTGTGTGTGTGTGTGTGTGTGTGTGTGTGTGTGTGTGTGTGTGTGTGTGTGTGTGTGTGTGTCTGTACGTTTATATATTGGATCGGATTTCCTACATTTTTTAACCGATTTCAACATAACTTCACAGGACTACGTAAAATTACCTTGCGGTATTTCTGACAGCGCTAAAAATTAGTAAATAATAGTTTTTGCACGAAATCAATTTGAAAACACGATTAAGAGGCATCGCGAGAATGAAGGGGGACAACTCATATCGAGTTATACTTATTATAAAACCCAGGTTGTGTGTGTGTGTGTGTGTGTGTGTGTGTGTTCGTTTATACATATTTCACTTTTTTTTGGCAGGTAGTGTTTCTTATTGTTTTGCACACTTTTTTCTTTATTTTTAATATTCACAATGCTTTAAAAATTCCATTTACAAGACAATTGTTTATAATAAAATTCTATTCAATCGGTAGACTCATAACAATTGAAAACAATGTTTTTTTTATTTTTTTGAGTTTGACCAATTCTTAAAAAAAACTAAAAAAAAAACTAATTAAGACATGCGTGTCCGTCAATCTTAAACAATAATCTTTGTCAATTTTATTTTTCAGTCTTTATGATGGTCGATACTTGATCTATCTCTTACTGTTACATCCCCGGGCAACGCCGGGCTCTATTGCTAGTTATAAATAATTTTTCTGAATAGAAAACCATCTTATAAAACTGGTAATTATTAAATACTAATATACGATGTGGACACCTCGATATTCGGGAATACTTTACATCTTATTGCGATTACTCATTTCTAGTTATTTCAATAGTGGGTTACTATTTTTGTTGCCTTGTGCCATGAATTAGAATAGCAAAATTATATCTATATTTTGGAAATAATCAAAAGTTTATTTTCAAATAGGTAACAGATGAGATTTTAAATGGTAAACAGATGAAGTTAATTTTTTTTTTATATTTCTACAATTTTTTCAAGAATTTCATTTCCACCATTATTTTTCACATGGGACTGATTTGATTTTTCTTCAGAAATTTTAGTTGGTTTTTAATGTTTGATATTTATTGTTAAATTTAATGCGTATATTTTTTCGCATTTTAAAAACTAAACTTTGCTTATATCTCCAGGAAATATTCACTGAATATGAGAATGAAGAAAAATACGTTTATAAAAGAAACTCGACGAATACGGTTGATGTAACAGGGAGCATGTGGAAGAAAAAGAAAAACGCTGGAATTGTAAAAGAGTTGATGAAAAAGAAAGACGAAAACAAGATAAGAAAAGAGAAAAGTTTGTCCAAAATAAAAGACATGAGTAAAAGTAAGCAAAACCGAAGAAAAAAAAAAAAAAAAAAAAAAGGGTATTTTTTTTATTTCTATCGAAGTATATGTTTATTGAAAATACATTCGTCGATAGTACACGCAGAAAACGTAGGTTGGCGTCGATGTTTACAAAGCAAAACTAGAGGGTACAAGGAAAAAATGGAAGGAAGATGTCGATATTGAAGGTAGATTCAAAGAAAAAGCAAGATCGATACACATGGGAATCTGATACACAACATTTCTTTGCAGAAAACTTTTTTTTTTACCAACCATTGTGTTTTGGCTTATGACGACGTCAAATATGGAGACACCCGGCAAATAATTAAACAGATATTTTGCAGAAAGAAGTTTTGAATTTCACTTTAACTTTTAGAAGAAAATGTAATTTATGACACAGTAAACATTGCAAAAACAGGAAGTCTTAGAAAAAAAATGTAATCTTTATTAATAAGAAATGGAAACTTTTTTTATTAATTATACTTAAAACTTCTGCAGTTCCAAAGAAATATTTCATACTTCTTTCGGATTGGTATAATAGTTATCGAATTCATTGCCTCTTCCTCTTTCTTGATCATTTTGGTTCCATTGCATGGCATTGCATTTGTGAGTCTTTGATCAGATTTCAAAAAGTAAATTTACCAATATCTTCTCAGAATACTGAGATGGATATACATTTCTAATAGGATTATTATTTTGAAAAAAAAAAAATCGTTTTATTTGCGTACACACACATTTATATATATATATATATATATATATATATATATATATATATATATATATATATATATATATATATAGTAATGATACAGTATGGTAAAACGTATGGAATTTCAGGAGGATATAGATCCAGGGAGAGCTCTATGTCAAAAGACAGGGTAAAATTCTTATTAATTAAAAGAATATCAAACATTTAAATTCCCATAGGTAATAATTTTTATTTCATGAGAGTTCTAAAAACAGCAACTCTCAATCTTCAAAACCTACAAAGAAATCACAAATGTAATGGAAAAAAATATTCCGGGTTAAAAATAATGCTATCTTCTTTAGAGAGTAGGGGAAAGGCAGAGAGTTTTGACCTATTTTGACACACAAACCTCAGTATGTCACTTGAGTATGGTGAAAGAGCTTAAAGTGTGAATCTGAAACAACCCCGTATGTTTTGTCAGTTGTCCAAATTTTTATTTCTGACATATTTCATTCAACAAATTATTTGTAAATGATATGAAAAGAGAATATTCTTAAAGATTTCGAAATTAGCGGAAACGTTTTCTTCAGCTTTTTTATATAATTATATAATAAACAAAGAAATTTAAATTAAAATACCTAAGAAATTTGAATTAAATGATTATCCTTTATATTCAGATAAACATAGTTATATCTATAGATTCTTAGATGCATTTATTAATATTTAGCAGGTATTGAATGTACTTTAAAACTTAAAAAATATTAGATCGGATTTAATACCCTGTATTTCATACAATTAATTCTGCAAATAATATTAAAAAAAAAATGTCTGGTTCAGAATATTTTTGAAAGGTTTTTCGAAATTAGCGAAAAAAATTAAAATTAAATCTAAACTAGAATAATTTTTTTGTATAATCAACCAAGATATTTAAGTTTTAAAAAAAAGAGATTTAAATTAAATGATTATTAATTAAATTCACAGAAGCATATTAATATAGGTTAAATAGGTAGAGTCCTGAATATTTAAGTCCTAAATATATTTATTAAGTTTTGGCAGAATAAAAATGTAATTCAACCTAAGGTAAAGATAGATCAGGGTTAATCCCCTACTGTATATCTATTAAGTTTATGAGTTTATTTAAAGACGTAATCCACATTAATTTAAAGGAGACCTGTTTAATCCGGTTACCGCGTAGCATCCATCTTGAGCAAAAATGCATATATACGCACACATATGTATTTTTTCTTCACTGATAATTCATATATTGTAGCAAGGCTAGTCATAATGGACATATCACTAGTATAAAGAACTAATCAACGTAATAAAAAAAAACATAATTAAAAAATCCACTAAAGAAATTTAAGCCACTAACATAACCTACTAAATATAATTTCACAACAGTGAAGTAACGGATATTAACTCCACATGCAATTGTAGAAGAACAAATGTGAGTCCTGTTGGAGGTAAGTCATATATATAGCAACGGTTTTCCCTGAACAAAAATGTAAACCTAAAGAAATCCTACATTGAAATATCTGCAGGAAAATGGAAGCAACGCTTATATAAGCACAGATGCTCCTCAGCAGTAGGGCTCTCAAGAAGTTAACTGCTATATCCAGACATTATTCGGACCTTATTAACAAAGTTCTTACACCGCAATTGGTGTAGAAATTCATATCCAGACCTCAAACTCTTAAGAACGTCAAGGGCCGTTGTAACCTTTGTTTGCTGGAGAAAATACTTATAATAAAATAAAAAATAAAAACTGGATAATTTAGTTAACCTTCGAAGTGAACATATATCAAAATGCAGACACAAATACCGCTGTAAAAATAGAAAAATACCCTATTTCCTGGATTATATAAATTCCTATCTGTACCTATATTGCTCTAATATTTTAGTATGTGTTCACGTAGAAATATTTATCACAATCTTATTATATATATATATATATATATATATATATATATATATATATATATTTCATACCAGATATATGAACATAAAAACTGATCTGAAGACATTCATACGTCGAAAATGACGGGTGAGTATATATATATATATATATATATATATATATATATATATATATATATATAAAATTAGGTTTCTATATATATATATATATATATGTGTGTGTGTGTGTGTGTGTATGTGTGTTTGTCTGTGTCTGTGTGTGTATTAAAATATATTATACAAAATGTTGCTTCTACACATGCATGCACGCGTCAGATTATTGACTCGCGGACTATTTCAAATATTCCCATACGGTGGTGAATTGCTTCGCTTGACAAGTTGATGAAACGTCTCTTGCTTATTAAAGTCTGCAGCATAACGCAATTGTTTTAAGTAGCCCAAAAGATATAAATAAAAAGGATTGAGGTCAGGGGAACATGCAGGCCATGATATCATTCTTTCCCTTATCTTATTCATATTTCCTGATAGATGTCATCCAGTGCCTCGAGAACAATGTGACTGAAATATACTGGAACTCCGCTATACAATAACCATGTGCGCCTGTGTATTAGCAGGAGTATATTCTCTACCATATCTGGAAGTGTGTTCGAAATGAATTCACTATAGACAGCACCTGTAATATGTGCTGGCAAAATAAATGCATCCCCCAGGTAATCATCTACAATTCCAGCTGATACATTAACCTTAAACTGATGCAGGTATCTAGCCTTTATTGTACGATGGGGATTCCGATACGCCACAACTGTTGGTTGTGCAAATTTGTTATTTCATCTCTTCCAAATTGACCGAACAGACAAACAACTTATCGGCAGTTTATTCAATAAAACATCGGCAAATTCTCCTGTGGTGAATGATCAAGGTGCGAAAGACTCTGCAGACGTTGCAAATGATACGGATACAAGACCTGCTCTTGAAGTACTCTTCATGAAGCACTATGTAATGCACGGCATGTTAGGGCCACATTCTATGTGCTGATACCTGGGCCGTCTTGTAGAATAAGTTCTTCGTTGCTAGATCTTTCGAGCGGATCTCAGTTATCCTTGATCTATAGTTTGTGTTGCCACGGATCCTGTCTGAGTAAGGTGACAATAAAATGCTGGATGACTCGGCTACCTTCTGTCTAGAAACACAATCAGATACAACCGCGCGGCCGTATGTAAAAATCATATCTGCTTGCTCACGATATGAATATACAGCTATTGCTAAACGGAACAATTCTCCATTAAGTCACTGTCACAGATGTTAAATTTTGAAGATTGACAAGCCACAAATATACACGAATGACAAATGTAACCTAGTCTACATGTCAACATAGCAGCATCTACCGTAGTCTTTCTTTAAACTTAATAAAAGCAAAAGACGAAGTATTTGTGGACATGTTCTTATGGACTTTTGTCCTTATAATGGTGTGAATCCACCCCAAGTTTTGTAAAATTATTTTAATACAACGTATATATAGTATATATATATATATATATATATATATATATATATATATATATATATATATATATATATATATATGCGTGTGTGTGTTTGTTTGTGTGTATGTCACTGTCTTTGGTTTCTTTGTTGTAGGTTTATCGGAGATGATCTTTCAAATATACTCAGTGCGGTATTATTGATATTATCATCTTCGACTTTTTTTTTCTTTCATCACTTCACCCAACACAAGGCAATAACCAAAAAGGAAAACATTATTTAGTAAAGAGAAAAATATACGAAGAGTAATTAAGAAGACTGCAGATAAAGACAGAAGATTGCATTCAAAATTAAATCGATTCTTTCCTAGCAAGGCAACAAAGCCACTAAGATGCATAGGGTTACCGAGTATGAAATAGTCTGAGAAAAAGGAAGACATTAATAAAGAGAGAATAAAAGAAGTGTAATTCAGAAGACAGGATTTCACAATTGACATTGTATTCAATTGTTTAAGATCTAAGTTGTTTCAAAAACAAATAACCGGAAGAGATTTCCACAAGAGAGAGGTACAATAAAAGAAACTCTCAGCAGAGAACTTACGGTTACATATAGGCATTTCAACTTTCAAATGATGTTATCATGTGAGAAATCTAATAGTATGTTTAAATGCATACAGCCTAAATACCAAGGAGGAAATCAATATTTACATAAATGTATCACAAAGCCAAAATAGAGGATAGGGAGAAACTGAGCTGCAATCTCTCTTAGCTTAAACTTAGCTAGCCATGAGTACTGACCAAATATACCACAATATGCCTTAAACAAAACAACACATTCTTACTTATCATTCTTTCTACAACCACCATAATGTATCTGTCTATATTTCTGAGATGTGGTATTATGTACACTATTTACATTATTCGGACTATTGTCCTTATCTTTGTCGCCATATTTATTACAACGTTTCGGCCACTTGAAGAAGACCGGAGCGTACAACGGCCGAAACGTTGGTATAAAAATGGCGACAAAGTGAGGACAATAGTCTGAATAATTTAAATAGTACCCACCATAATACATCAAAGTCTCTATGTACACCTAACTAGTCCCAATATGTGCAATTAGCGGAAAGATCATCAGAAATATTAGCATAAAAATATTTAAAAGAAGGCACAGATAAATAATGTGACAGTGATGGAGAAGTAATTGAAGAAAAGATGCCAGATCGGGGCCAATAATATTGCAGATTATTCAATGAATTTAAACAAGAATCTGTAAATACATAGCAGAAAAAACTGACTAGGTGTTACAGCAATATTCAATATATGGATGAACGCAAGACATTATAAATATTTAAAATAGATTCTGAGGAGGAAAATTTATAGCAGGAAACAGTGAAATATGTCCTACGATCAGATGTAGTAGCTGATTCAGGATAATAAACATCTTCTCAGCAGAAATCATTAGCCCGAGAAATCGCAAGCTTTTAAGCTCCCGGAGACTGCTCACTGCTCATGCCGACGGAAAGGAAAAAAAGGTTATCTCTAACGATTAAAAGAGAACAGTTCAATATTTTTGCATAAGGACATGAAGAATTAGCTTGATAAATAAAGGATGGGGGGGCAGTACCATCAAGAAGGCGTAACATAATGCGCTATATATTTTTTTTTTATCCACAGAAGCATTTACTTTACCATGTAACAAAATGAGTGGGTCAAAATCAGAACTAGAATACATCCTTTACTGATCGATACACTTCCACGTAGAAGTTAACCAATCATTTTACACATAAGAGAAACAATTTATCACCTTTCCACTGCTAGATATCAAAGCCAACAAATTAAACATACATTCGTCATTGAAGATTCGTGCCCAATTTCGA
>CAHIKZ030002224.1:5092500-5175000 GCA_903632075.3 Acanthosepion pharaonis | reverse complement strand
TTTCATATGAAATAATCGTAAGTAGAAACTATTGTTTGCATTCAGCCGAGTGTAACATATTAAATATCATTGATATATTAGTAAAACCTAAATGAAAACGCTTCCCACCAAGGTCAGGTCATTCCATTGGTGTTTGTCAGATTACGATGCAGAAGAGCTAAAGGAAGGAAGCTGAAGGTCCCAATATGATAACACTTAAGTCTTTGAGATTTATATCACGATATATTTAATCAATTCTGATGCATAAACGTCGAAGCCAAATTGTAAGGCATTGAAGGAATGTCCCGCTGAAATGAGAAGAGGGCGTATGAACGTGAAAAGTTACGTCGTGACATATTCTGCCGAAGTACGAAAAAATGATGGGTCAAGCTCTCTTTTACTATCTTAATTAGTCGAATCTGGATTTTTTACTCATTTCCAAATCGTATTTTGTGCTTTACGTATATTTCATATATATATATATATATATATATATATATATATATATATATATATATATATATATATATCCATCTGACAACAACTCAAATATATATCGTATTATTCAAAGAATTAATAGTAAGTTAATGTCTTATTTCGTCTTGATAGCGAAGTGATTTCACCATAAATGTCGTTAACATTTCTAATTAATTCTTTTGTATAAGTTAATTCTTTAATAATATAATATATATATGTTGTACATATATAATATATATATATATATATATATATATATATATATATATATATATATATATATATATATATATGTATATATATATATTGTTATATATATGTATATTTACTTTTGATATTTATTGGTTAATGATATTTCATTCGCTTTCACTTTCTAAAGAAAGTTATTATTATTATTATTATTATTATTATTATTATTATTATTTGTTCTTTATCAAATATGTATATATTAAATTCAAGTATTGTCAACTGCATTTAAGTCGTTTTTTAATGACCTCTATGTAAAAAATAAATGAATTGTTTACTTGCAGACAAACTGAAAATCACAGAAGTTCATCACCCCGCTTCTTTTAATATATATATATATATATATATATATATATATATATATATATATATATATATATATATATATATATATATTGAATATATATGGATGTATAAACAAAGGAACTGAATTATTTGTTCTTTATCAAATATGTAACTGTCAACTGCAAGATGACATCGTTTAAAAAATGTATCGTGAATTATTTGGAACTGTCGTGTAATTTAAAAAATCGTGAAGTACTGTGAAAAAAAAGAACAATTACTTTCTTTGTTTCTCTCTCTGGACACACATACACACATATATATATATATATATATATATATATATATATATATATATATATATATATATATATATATATATATATATGTGTGTGTGTGTGTGTATAATAAAAGATCAGTTCTTTATCATTTATTTTTTAAAACCAGTGTTCGATACTCAGTAGAGCATACTTATATAATAATATTATAATTACATATATATATATATATATATATATATATATATATATATATATATATATATTATGGCAAGGAATAAGTGAAATGTCAAGGACATAATTATGAAAACTAAGAACTAAAAAACGACCGGTTTCGTCCCAGTACTCCTCAAGTTTGATACAATGGGATTATTTAATCATAAACTTAAAAACAAAAACCATTCAAATGAGATGCTCTGTGTAAGACGATAAACTACACCCGCTTCCTGGGTAAGACGATAAACTTACGTCCAACAGCAAGGCATACGGTCAGGAAGTTTTGAGGAGTGTGGAACCACATATTATTTGCCGATGTTCCCAGGTCTACTTGACACATTTTAGAATAAAAAATAGTACCAGCAATACATTTTTGTAAAAAAAAATACCAACGATATATTTTTGAAGAAAAAATATTATCAGAAAAATACTTTTTAAGGAAAAAATATTACAAATAATATAATTTTGAAAACAAAAATATATTGCTAGCAAAAGAAATTTTGTCGGCATTAAATAACCCACTGAGGTTGCTATACCGTTAACCAAACCAAACCAAACCAAACGTCTAAAAAAATAATTGTGTATAAAAGTATTTAATATGCGTATAAAATAATAACATAATACCTATAAATAATTAGTACATTATTGAATTTTAAGGCTGATATTGATCCTTTGTATGTGTCCAAAACCAAAGGAGGCAGAGTATTAGTTCAGCTAGAATTGTCGTACAAAACACAGTAATCGGTTTTCAAAAATACTTGGAAACTACGGATGACTGGATAATGATCTGTGTCAAAGAACATGAAATAAATAAGAACCATTATTCCGTAATAAGTCAAGCCAAACAATTCAAATAGGGATTTTAAATGTGTGAAGAAGAGAAAATAAACGATAAGACGTATACAGCAGCGGCAAAGAAAGTAAAAAAGAAAGGAAAGGTAAATATGAAGAAACGATGACAAGATAAGCTTCTTCATGATCAATACTGTGCCGTACCAAACAAGTTGATGTAGACAAAACACGTACATGTCAGTGGTTACGTAGTGCAAAGTTAAAATCTGCTTTATCTGTTTATCCTTGCTGCACAGGACCAATTCTTGCCAAATAGAAATTATCAAGTACGCATACTGAAAAACTGTGTTAAGTCGAAAGGCAGATTCTGATAAAATATCCAGAAACGAATGACCATCTTGTAGCAGATTGCACAGTGTAAGCAATCACTGAATATAAAACTCCGCATGTCAGAGTGAACCAATAACCTAGAAAATGTACCACTTTAACAGGAAGCGCAATGCAAGAAACTAGTATGAACATCACATAGGCCCGGTTAAAGAAATAGGACCAGTAACAATTCTAGGGGCCCGTACTATACACACTGATATAGCAATGAAAGTTAATCGCCCAGACATCACGATTAAAGACCACAAAAAACAGAATCTGCTTTTTATTGACATGAAAGTCCCTGCAGATTGTTATCTATCTTTGAAGGTCTTAAAAAAATATAAAAATACAATGGTTTCCAAATGGAATTCTGAAACAATATGGCACATTAAGACGTCGGTTGTTGTTGTAGTCCTCGGAGTAATTGGAAAAAGTTTCCAATAGATTCATTGAAGAGATCCATGGTAGCCTATACCTTAAAGAAATATAAAATGTGGTACTCACAAGTACATTTCCAACTTTACGAAGTGCTTTATCTATGTAAAATATTTGTGATTTTATGGTTTTTCTTTTACATAAATGATCAGTAGAAAAAGCCTTGGGGCCTTTTTGACCTTAGGTTTCTGGTTGAAACCCACAACAAATACTTATAAATATGTTGTAAATTATCGCGTTGTAATCAAATTCAGTAAAACTGCTTTAAAATTCACGTCTCTCGTATGTTACCTGTACATTAATTAATTTGAGGTGTAGCATTCCAAAATAGATACCAAAATATAGCGCACAAAATCTTGTCCTCGATACAGACAACATTAATTTCTTGGAACTGAATAAGACGATCGAAATAAATGAACAATAGCATTTCGCTTGAATTTAACAAAACCAGTTGATTTAACAAAACTTCTTATTTTTCTAAATATCGATTACCATATAAATCCAAATCAAAATTATATATAAACTACTCGAAGCAATCTTCCGTAATATTTTGCCAGCGGTCGTCGGAATTTGGTAGGTTTTTTCTCTCAGGATCTTTTAGAATAAAACAACACAATCACAGCACGTCTTGAACAAGTAATGATTTACGCAAAGTATCATAGCTATCTCTCACAGAAAATCAACACATCTTAATTAAATTATATATTCAGTAAGAAAAATCTTTATGAAATAAATTACAATTTTCAAAGTTTTTTTTTATGTAGCTGGAATATAAATAGTAATTAGAAATTAAAAATTAAGATATGCAAAAGTAAGTAAACCTTTACATTTACACTCTGTACTTTTGTCTTACATGGTTGACTAAGAAAATCATTTTTTGTGCATGTGTAAAATCAAAATGAACGCTTTCATTTTTTTGGTGAACAATATAACTCATTGTGCATGCTTAAGTGTACAGTTAGATACTAAATGTAAAAAATAAATATGTATGCAAATATAAAAGGTACATCCCGAAGCATTAAAAAATCGTATAGTTCAAAGCTATAACGATCGAGAAGGCCACAAATAGTTATCAAAACGGTTTGGAGAGCACATTTCCCACGTGCAACAATTTATTTATAAATGAAAGTTATTTCGTATATTGGCAACACTATCAAGAAGTGGCTGTCCGCAAAAAAATAAAAGCAAATGGAAGTAGACATCTAATTCGGCAAGCCCAGGAAATGCTGCTGTAGCGTTTGCGGTTCTCCAGTGCTCACGGTTCAATATCGGAATCAATGTACATACATCTACAATGCGACGCTATATGGACAATGCATCTTCATGACAGAATAACTACAAAAAGCTACAACTTAGGAAATAGAACAAACATTCTCACCTCAACTATGCCAAAGCTGATATTAATAAGCTAGAAACATTATGTCAAATTGTTTTATGTAGTTTTTTTCTAAAACATATTGAAACCATTTCCCAATGGGTATTAACTTCCTACTTAATAAAAAGGAAGCGCTAATAATTTTGCACTCACCGCATATCTATATGTCTGTTTATATTTAATTCTAAACGAATTTATGCATGTATTTTTCTCAGCCTCATCTGACTCTAGTCATATATATTTTCCTATGTAAAGTTCGAGCATATTGCTTTATCTACAAGATAACTTAGTTTGCTAGTGCGTGGTGGTTAGGCGCTCTCCACACTCAACGATCCATCTCCCGATCTATATTTGTGTGTGGTTGCGGGTGTATCCAGAAGTATCAACACCGCGATGTTATCTACCTCTGTTGCATGTTAGCGCTAGTGAAAGTCATCTGATATTAGATACTTTTTAAGGATTCCTTGTATCTCTTCCGTTGCTTCCAACTATTACGTCCACCAGTGGATATCAATGATATTCTTCTCTCTTCGATACATCGCTTGCCTGAAGTATATGTACTTTATACACTCTTTTAGAACTTAATTGTTCGCAGTGAAACCAATCTAGTGCGCATCAAATATGATACGAATACAACAATGGAAACTTTTAAGAAAGCTTAAATTCCGTTGATATATACAATATACAGTGCCATGAAAGATTGGAGACAGATGGGTTTTATTGAATTTTCAATTACTTTTTTTTATAGTTTCTTATTATGAAACACTCTTGTATTTACAGAAAACATATCTTCATATTTTTGGGGCTAAATTCCTGTCAGAAAATATGAACTCTTCTGCGCTCTTCCCTAGGCTGTTATTTTCACTTTTCACAGTATATATATATATATATATATATATATATATATATATATATATATATATATATAAAAAAAGCTTAAACACTAATATTCCATGGTCATAATTTATTCCATTGGAATCGTAAATACGATCCAATTCCTCAGACCTACAAATTCAAAATGAAAACAGAAATGAGAGAAAGTGTAAATATGAGGAGGAGGGAGATTGAACCTTAACAGAGAGAATTTCAGGAGATGTGGGGGAAGAATTTTAAATAAGAGAAGAGAATGAATGTCGACTATATATATTTATATATTTTGCATATGTATGTATATTTTCCACTAATATTATATATATATATATATATATATATATATATATATATATATATATATATATATATATATATGTATTCAGCCATTCATTATTGCTTTGTCTTCTCTGTAACTTCGGTTTTTCTGTGTTTTTTAGTGCCACTTTTACAATATTTTCCATTGCTGCAAGGAATGGAGTCCACACAATTGTTAGTCATGTTCTGCTCTGTATTTATTTTGATTCGACAGATATTTATGCGTAAACTAGAGCTGATTCTGAATTGTTTATTGGTGTTTGTAATGACTACAGATCGTTCGCATCTTTTCCGATAGGGCTTTGACTCTAGGAAGACAGACTGGCAGTTTTCCTGTTTTCCATCTTGGGTATGCTTCTACCTGTTAAAGCTTTTTTTTATGTTTACAGGATCGTTGCTATTTTGATGGGTACGATCGGTGCTGATCATTTCCTGCTTGTATGTCTCTGGGTCACCACTAATGATTTCTAAAGTAGATATCAGACCGTCCCTGTATTTACCCTGTACGTATGGTGGGAATTGATATTGAGATAAGGTTCGCTTAAATATATATTGAAAATCTTCTCTGCACGAGATGTCAATACACCCAGAAATACTACGTAATTATTATTATTTTCTTCTACAATTATGAACTGAATCGAAGGTTTTTATTGATTTCACAAGGCCCAGCAGTATTGTTGGTGAGTGTTAAGTTGTCATGTAAGTACCTCAGCCATATTGTTGACTTCAGTGCGGCCGTTCCGAAAGCCATTTACTCGAAGTGTTTTCCATGAAAGATCACTTCTATAAATCCTGGAAATTAAAAAGAAAACATATTCATAGTTAACTCTATATATCGGTCTGCAGCATTATGATGCAATAGGTACACATTTTTCACAATAGTTTCTGTCACTGTTGGTATCATTTTTAATCTCTGATATGCATTATAGACTATCCAAGAGCATTTGATAAATTACGTCACAAATAGCTGTTAGAACTTCTAGGTAAACATGACATATTGAAACTATAATCAGAGACAAACGCCTGTATACAAGTAGAAAAGGCATTCAGTGCATATACAAAACTCGAAAAGGGTGTAAGAAAAATATGTAACTTCTCCGCGTACTTAGTCAACCTATACAGTGGGTGCTTCTGAGATAATTAGATGTCCAAAGATGGTTCATTATAGAGGGACATGATCTTAACAGCATAAGATATGCATGGAACGCAGTGCCGATAGCAGACACAAGAATGAACCTACAAGAACTCCAACAGATTTTAGTGAAAGGAAGCGAATATAAAGAACTAAACATCAATTGCAAGAAGACAGATTGTTAGCAAAAGAAAGATCCCATCCCGTAAATTACAATGTAAACATAGCAAAATCAATGAAGGTCAACACTTTAAATATCTGTTAAGTGTTCTATCAGAGGACGGAAAAGTGTTCTGTTAAGTGTTCTATCAGAGGACGGAAAAGTGTTCTGTTAAGTGTTCTATCAGAGGACGGAAAAGTGTTCAGTTCAGTGTTCTATCAGAGGATGGAAAAGTGTTCAGTTCAGTGTTCTATCAGAGGACGGAAAAGTGTTCTGTTAAGTGTTCTATCAGAGGACGGAAAAGTGTTCAGTTCAGTGTTCTATCAGAGGACGGAAAAGTGTTCAGTTAAGTGTTCTATCAGAGGACGGAAAAGTGTTCTGTTAAGTGTTCTATCAGTGGACGGAAAAATGTTCAGTTCAGTGTTCTATCAGAGGACGGAAAAGTGTTCTCTTAAGTGTTCTATCAGAGGACGGAAAATGCGACACTGAAACCCGAAGGGCTTTGAGATAGCGAAAGATCCCTTTCTAATTATTAGCAAAGAAAATAAACTGAATTGTTACGCAATGTCAGCCCTGCTAGATGGCAGTGAATGCTGGACAATCTCATTAACTGATGAAGAAACGACATGAAATAACAGGAACGTGATTCTACAGAAAGGAAATGAGTATAGAATGAACCGAATATATGAGTAACGACGAAGGGTATTTATACTTAATATCACAAAAAGACAGTTGACATTTCGAGAGTACATAATAAGGAAAGTGTGCTTGGAAATTTTGAAACTCACAAGACAGATCGAATGCAAGAGAGACAGAGAAAAACAACGCATAACCTATCTAGCGAGCTTCTTTAAATGGGTGACAGAAACGTGTCTAGGAAGAGAAAATTTATTAAGAACTTCAAAGGTCAAGAAATTTTAGAGAGCCACTATTGCCGATATCGTGAAGAGACACAGCACACTAGTCCCTGTAGATACTTTTTTTCGCTCGTCTATCAGGCAAAAACACCGATTAAGAGTTCATGTTTTTGTTTCCAACACACCGAATGGGACTTCTTGATTTTCTTCGTGACACTCCCTAAAACGAAATTTATAATTTTAACATTGAATATTGTGCCACTGAAGTTTCCTCCTCGTTGTAAATTAGCCTCGAGGCTTTTATGACAGAACGGAAATGCCAATTGAAACCGCAATTTTCTATTTGTTTCATTCCGGCTAGTTCAATAAATATAGCCCAACGGAATCACTTCTTCCGGCTATCCCAATGTGAGAGTTCCGTTCATAAGAGAGGCCTTTTCGTATCCGCTTGTACAGAGAGTAAGCGGGTCTTCAAAGAGGCAAGGTCGCTATTTGTGGATAGAGACGTATAGTCTCCCGCAGGTGTGGATCTAAAGATTACTGGCGGTATTTTAACAGTGAACAAATGTAAATCCTCAACCTCTCTTCCTTTACCTCAGTTGAAACACTTGCAGTCTGACAGGGCACATTTATTGAAGGATATCACTGACATCACATAAGAATATTAATATGGAGCGATGTAGTAATATTCCTGTAGGTAGAATGCAACATATTATATTTAACAGGAGTGATAGGGCCCAGTATTCTCCTGTAAATATTATCCAACTCGTTATACAGATTTCATAAGGTTGTTATACTCCCATATGTTCTTCAAGTGTTATTGTTTCCCCAAGATGATTGTGTCACATATCGTTCTTATTAAAGAAAATGCTTCCACGGATTCGTCAACTCGTTGAAATCGCATTCGTAGGAATTCTCGCTGGCCTCTTATGCAAACAAAATCTCAATTCCATGCACTTCCCAAAAAGATTTCAAATGGCCAAATATCAAGTATCTCACTTAGGTATACCAATATTCTCCTTTTATTTTTGCAGTGGCAGGGGAAGATGATTGTGTGGGCACGTATAAATATTATGATAGTTGTTTTCTCTCATAACCTTCGTCTGATATAGGAATGAACGAGTGCATTACACAAAGTCGTCTGAATAAAATAATTACGGGATAATTAAAGGCACGATTATGGAGAGGAAGATATAAAATGTCATTCATAATAAGATACATATTTTAAAATACGCAACAGACGTCTATGCATTATTTATATTACCTGCACACGGTGGGCACCTCGAGGCAGTGTAATGGTTAGCAAGTTTTTCTCGCTAGAACAATTACAACTGAGTCGTGAGTTCAATCCACAGTGGGTGCCCCATACTTTCAGCCTTGTGCCACATCGAAACTATGCTTGGGAAATCACTAGTGGCACCTCGAGGCGGTGTAATGGTTAGCAAACTTGGCTCGCTAGAACAATTACGACTGAGTAGTGAGTTCGATCCTCACTGGGTGCCCCCTAATTTCGGACTTGTGCCACATCTAAGCTACGCTTGGAAAATCACTATTACCTGCACACGAACAACTGCATTGATCTTTGTTGTCATTTTTACATTGTTTCGGACATTATACTCTGCAGTCTTCATCAAATGACTGTCAATCAAGGAAACCTTTACGAACGTTGGAACTGCACAACTTATTTAATCTACGGATAGAAACTAATCCCGTTCGTTCCATTGTCTATGTTTGGGATTTGCCCTCCAGTTCTTATGATCAGTTAGAGCTCAATGTCCTTCCACTGTGTCTAAGCTAGTCCAGGAATTGAAACCCCAATTACTATTTCTCCAAATCTGTGTTTTTCAAACTTTTTAAGCAATGACACACCTAGGAGCAAATGAAAATATCACGGCACACTCAGCAAGATTTTTAAAGGGTATCCATTTAAATGTTATGAAATAAAACATAGATTTAAAGAATACACACACAAGTATGAACTTACTTTATTTCAATGTTTCTATTCAAATATTTGTGCACCTTACTTAGTGTGAAACCTATGGCTGGGATTTTTTTTCGCAATGTTTGGTCGAATGTGCGATAAGAAGACCTACATTTCTTCTTCACTTGAGCGAAGTTTTTCTCGCTTCTTATTGTTGGTGTTATTTCGAGTTGAGAAGCCTAATTCACATAAATAAGAAGAAAGTTGCAATAAAACTGATAAAAAGATCGTTTTAACTAATATGGGATATTCCTTTTGTATTGAAATGCAAAATTGACCAATAGGTACCGTGGAATTTTATTTTGCATCCCCGACAACTAGAAATTGTGGCTAATTATTCTTCTTTAATGCAGGAAGTGGATTTTAAAATAGGTAGTACGCATTGTTATACCATTATTACATCCATATATATATATATATATATATATATATATATATATATATATATATATATATATATATATATATATATCGACAATTTTCGAAGCACATTTAAGAGGATCGCATGTGTACTTGAGAAAAACTGCACTAAATTCCCCAAACGAATCTTTAAATTACTAAGCTAGTGTTGAAAATTGACAACCACCTGGCAAAAGAAGAAAGTCACAACAGCCGAAATGATGCGGAAATAAAAACAAAGATTTGGGCAATTCCGATGATTTCTCTAATACCTAATCGTGTATTATATCAATTTGCGTAAAGCTATCCATATTTTCTAACGGAACAGGTTTTAGTTTTACTGGGAAAAGAATCGACAAGTCTTAGCCGCCTAAATTATCGGGTTTGACGTCTTATCTCCTCCTCGAAACCCAGCCAAAAGTTACACATAAAATATCTGAATGAGTTCATTTAAATAAAAAAAAATGGTCTAAGACTTTTGGAACGGATTTATTATGTTTTTGTCAAAATAATGAAAATATTTGTTTTACTACGTGAACGCGTCACTCCGACATATACAATTGCTAACATGCGCGTATGAGACCGGAGCAATCAATCTTGGCACATGTTGCGAACTATTACGTTTTGGTTCATCAGCTTTCTCCGTAGAAATATTGCTACATTGTTATTTATTTGTTAAAGAGAAGTGTTGCTATGTTTTCAAACTATATCCACTTGCTCGACTTCAAATTGAATACATTATCAGAATCATCACCGGATACTTTCGATATATTTAGATTATTGTGAAAATTGCTGGAATCACACCGATTGAATTATTTCAATCACACACACACACACACATAGAGGCATACACACACTCAAATACATACACGCACACACACACACACACACACATATATATATATATATATATATATACTCGTTGAAACCAAACTATACTTAAACATGAAAACAATAAATAAAAACTAAAAATTCTTGAAGCTAGAAACATAAAACATTTGAAACCTAACCTGAACAAAACAAACTATGAAATCTCCACAAAATTTCTTAAATGCCTATAATTGATAACAGAAACCATTGGTTTATAGCAACGGATTCCCATATTTAATAATTCTCGTTTTACACTCACGTGATCGTGTGACGTCACGAGCTGCGGTGCGATTTTCGCTTCCGCGTCTCCTATATACGAGTTTGTCATTGCATGGAAATCTCTCATGCAAAAAAAACAGACTATCATTATTGTTTCGTACGTGTAGTGGTTGATATATTGAAAAGTAGTTGTCATCTTTGATAATGGCCTATGTAAGCCGAAAGCTTAGATTGGATTTAAACATGTATCAATTTGGTGATTTCCTTTCGTTTTTCAATGATAATGTTATTAAGCTTATCAGACCATATGTAAGTAAATTAGTTAAAATAAATAGAAAAAACTTGTCTATATTATTTAATGAAACATGCATTAATAAAAATTGCAGGCTAAATATACACAATATATATATATATATATATATATATATATATATATATATATATATATATATATATATATATATATATATATATATACAGCGTGTCAAAGGTAAATTGTTGCCATTTTATATTTTTTTTATTTCATGCAAGCACGTTGTTATTTGGACACCGTCTGTGAGAAATAGAGCACCTTTAAGTAATTCCCTCCACCAGAAATTTGGGAACGGCACACTCTATTGCTTGGCATTCGTATCGGTAGCTCCAATGCAAACACATCAGAGTGTTTGGGTGTAAATCTGTCTATGTTGAAGAAGATTCAGAAATAAATATTTTATTTTTGAAGCATTTTTAAAATCGAGAATTATTTTTTTGTCTACAAAGGTATCGAAAATTGCTGTTTTGATTGATTTTAATGAAACCAAATCGATTTCGATGAGTCTAATGCTGATTACAAAGATTGAGAAGTTCGGAAAACTAACTCTGATCGTTCCGATAAGAAAAGAACTCTCGAATTTTTTAGTGATGGCCTCAGATTCAATACAGATGCCTAAATCAAGTACTTTGATGAGGTGATGTTGCCTTGGGTTAAGAGGTTGGCTACTAGAAGACCCTAAATCTAGCAACATGACTCTGCACCATGCCACGCAAACAGGAGAACACAATCATAGCTGTCAGACAATTTCAGCGATCACATCATCACTTAAACCTGGGAACCTTACTCTTTACATTTCTATGCCCTTGATTATTAAGTGTGGGCGCAGTCGATCGAGAGACCAACAAAACTCTATGTAACTTAGGCAAGTATTATGGCAGAATTCAACAACTTACTTAATGGGATCGTCCAGAAGAGATGAAGGAGATTCCAAAGTCGTCTGGAGTGCGTGGTTAAAGCGATTTTATAGAATAAAGTATTTAGTATTTCAAGATATTTTTGTGTCATTTTTGGAAAATATATAGATAATTATATAGATGTCTTGTCAATGTTATTTTCATTTTTGCGGCATTTAGACGACAATTTATCCATCGCACACTAAATACATAGGAGTGTCGACAGATTGCTTCATGCTTGAGTGATACCTTCAGGCTCGAAGTATGAAACAGACTGTCACTACTTGGCATTCTCAGTGTTCAATTTTATGTTTAAACTCTAACAATTTCTTCTCTCGTAAATTGTGGAATTGCATAACGATTTCTTGCTTCCCTGACAACTACATTCTTTAAAACTTTAAATATAACATCGATCGCCATCAGTGTCGTTGTTTCCTGTCAATTTTTCCTCAACCCTCCCCATTTTCGGTCATTTCATTCTCTTTCACTTTTATCCCATAAACCTAAGCGTTATAGCATTATTGCTTTGCTTAGGGTGAAACTATTTAAAAACAACAAAAATACGTTTTCTCTCTCTCTCTTTCTCTCTCTCTCTCTCGCTCTCTCTGTATCTATCTATCTATCTATCTATCTATCTATCTATCTATATATATATATATTTATATATATATATACACACACACTCATACACACACACACATATATATATGTATATACACACACGCACACAAACATATACTGATCTTTGAATTAGTATGTGGACGTCAATAATTTTATAAGCTGAAATGGGTTTATTGGCTAATTTTTTTTTTATTGCATACTGTTCGGATTTTCTAATTGAATACTCGAAAATAATGTATATTGTAATTAATGGCGAATTTAATTCGCTAACTGATTTAATAAGACAGTAACTCACTGACCACACGCTGAACGACACGATCCTTGTATTATTAATTGTAAAATGGATTAGATGTTGGATCCATATTGCATATACTTTTGGTAAAACATTTACCTGTGACGTTATATTTTCAGGCGATCCTGTGACGATCTAACGCTTGGCTGATTCGGATAAAATTCGAAGACGAAAATGTATGTGATACTTGCCGAAATATGTTTTATAACAAGTGTTCTATTATTAAAAGTTGTGATTTTTGGAACGTGCAGTGGAGCGATGCAAGATATTTGAATATTACCGTAATGTAGTAATTCACAATTTCTGTTATTGAAACAAAGTGAGAAAAAAACATCTGTGCCTGAGGATGGTAAATGTTTTACCGAAAGTACTTGCAATGTGGATCCAACATCTAATCCGTTTTACAATTAATAAAGACAATGATCGTGTTTTTCAGAGAGTGGTCAGTGCGTTAATACCTTATTTAATCACATAGAGAAATGAATGCCCCATTAATTATATTTAACTTTATTGATTTATTCTTTCAATAACTGATTTACAATATTAGTGAAGGTGACACACACATGCACACACACATACACATACACACACACACACACACATATATATATATTTATATATATATGAATACACGCACACACATACACATATATATATAATATGCACACACACACACACATATATATATATATATATATATACATATATATATATATACACAGAGAGACTTATATATATATATATATATATATATATATATATACTGGACCCTACAATCGTTTTCAACAATTAAGAGTCAAGCACCAAGTTCTGAGAACCAACAGCCAGACTACAGGCCCATATAATTATAGTGTGACATCACCTTGGTCTCTCACGTCGTGCTATCCTGTGACGATCTAACCCTTGGCTGATTCGGTTCGGCATCAGCTTTGTCGTTCCCAGCTCGCCTCCAACGTCTGCTTACCGAAGTAAATGCTTTGATTTCTAGTCTAACCTACCCACGTTTTTATTTGATCTTAGGTAGAGGAAATCAATCAGTCGTCGGGCCGTAATGCAAGCCGAATTCGAGCAAAGGTGACACTGCACAAGTATATGTAAAAGAAAATAAAGTAACAACTCGAAAGGTTCAAACGTGTTAAAAAAAAAAGAATAATAAATATCTTTATATCTGGTTGCTGAATACACGACTACATCTTTCTCCCAAACCGCTTCTATGGATACGTGACACTTTGCGTTTCTTAGGAGAGTCTTAATATCTTAAGTTGTTTTTCAATAAACTGGTTTCTGGTATCTTCAGGCGATATTCGTATAACTTGTTTTGGTGGTGGGTAAAAATTGTTTTTGGTTAGAAGTCTAAGTCGGAATCCGCGGAAATCTTTCAGACAGCTCCTGCGAGGCTGGTATCCGAGCTCACAACTCAACTCTGTGACTCCAACTGTCACCAACTCTGTTGTGACTGCGACTGCGTGACTTTGCTCTGGGGACGTTCGTTTATATGGTCACCGACGAAAACCGTTTGGGGGCCTGTCGTGGTTTGGGTTCCTCGGTAATTCCGAATCCGCAATAAGGATTTTCTTTGTTTTCGGTCAGGAAAATTTATCACATTCCATTTTTGGAAGTCCATTACTTTCTGCTTTAGAGAGGTTCTTAAGGGAATTGTCCTCCTAAATTCTTCCTTTCTCATATTGGTATCTCACACCAATCACCTCAGCGGCGTCAACAGGTTTCTCTTCTTTCTCATATGTTTACCTTCGTCCATCGCTCACGCCACCATTCAGCCAATGAACGCTAGGCAGTGTAGGTGTGGCTAGACTGGTCTCAGTTTACAATTATCGCTCAAAGAAAAAAATATCTTACTTTTTCTTTTCTTTCTTTTCCACCGACTAGAACTCCCACGAATCGTACTGGGGACATTAAATATCTATCTTAACTTGATGTCATCTGGGATTCATCAACGGGATTTTCGCCAACTTATTATCTGGGTGGTCAACTGAATCTCTTTGTCTTCCTCAACCTCATCGCATTCTGTCGCCAACAGTCTGTCCAAGTAACAAACTTTTATCATGGCTAATTCTGGACATAAAACAGGTGGCTCTCTTTCCAAAACCAAATGATATCTCCGAAAGATAATTAATGGCTTATTCTTTTTCTTTTTCTGTTCTTCCTTCCTTTTTCTTTTGGGTGGTCTCAGCTAATTCTTTCTCGGTCGCATGCTTGACCCAATTTCCGATTATCTTCTAGCATTCCGCTTTGTAAGCCTCTTGACCAATTTGAAATTTTCATTACTGACATGGGCAGATTGCTATCTTTTTTCTGTAGTCTGCCGTTCCTTGCCCCGTCATGACATAAATTAATTCTGACAGATCCGAGATCTTATGAATTTTCTATCTTCTGGAAAAAAATACTTTTCTTCGCAAATGAAAATAAAATCTTTACCCACTTTTCTTTTGTTAAAAAAATAACATCGCTCAGTATGTTCTTCGGGATAGATTCTTTTCGCCTTAAGTATTTGTCGCTTTTAATTTCTACGCTTAATTAGTTAGCCAATTAGCATAGCTAAATAGTGTCACAGTAGTGGCGAAGGCTTGTGCCGAACTGACCAAACTTTTTGAAAGAATTGAATACTGAAAAAAACTATACATTATACCACAACGTCCCCAAACAACTCTCAGCAGGATTTGAAATCAGTGTTTTCTTTTCCTTGACAGTTCGCTACACAAGGTTATAGGACCCAGGCTTTCCTGCTATTTACCCATAACTGGGGGGAGAAGAAATGGATTCATACATTTCTAAAGGTATTAGCACTTAAGCGAATACAACGAACTCGACTGGAATTCGATTTCGGTTATCCGAGCAATCATGAATATAACATACATATCTATCTATCTATCTATCTATCTATCTATCTATCTATCTATCTATTCATACATATATATATATATATATATATATATATATATATATATATATGTGTGTGTGTGTGTGTGTGTGTGTGTGTGTGTGTGTGTGTGTGTGTGTGTGTGTGTGTGGGAGCGCTTATGTACCAATTGCATTGATTGTTTTGATACCATCTGAAGAAAATTTAGGATATATCTATTCTATAGCTTTATTCTCACTGGTTTTTGCTTCATATTTTCTCACATTCTTTGCTAAAACTTTCCTCTACGCATAATATTTCTTGTCTCGTTGCACCAGCTCGTGAACCATGACATGTTTAATCCAATCTCATTTGGAAAAATAATTTACTCTGCCTAATTCGCGTGTCAAACGTTAATTGGTTAATAAATGATAGCGTTCCCGCTTCACAAATTATTTGCTGTGATTCTTGAACGCTTCATTAAATGTTGAAGTGAACGAAGAGTGAAATCAATTCCCTAATTAAATCAGCACGAAATCTCCATTTTTGATAATATGTTCAATTGTCCTTTTAAATTCTTTAAAACAATTACCCACGACCACATAATGTCTCTTACCGACGTATTTATCTTTCGATGTGTGTAGGAGATTCTGAGAAGAAAACGAAGCAAGAGAAATGGAGAATAAATGAATTAAATAAACGAATTCTAGCATTGGTCATTTTTAATATCTTCTCTGGACAAGTGTACTGTCGGCACAAAGGCATGGTTTTGGTGATAGGTTTGAATTCACTATTCTGATATATTGATAATTCTAAGTATCTGTCTATATTTCTGAGATGAGGTATTATGTAAATTATTTATATTATTCGAACTCCTCATCTTTGTCGCAATATTCGGCCGTTGTACGCTCCGGCCTTCTTCAATTGGTTGGAATATCGAACTGAACCCTTTATTTCGCTCACTGGGGTGTTCTCAAGGACATATGGCACAGTGGATAAATACGTTAGTTAGATCCAGTGACAGGACCCAACAAGTGTGAGTTCAATACTCGGCTAATGCAGTGGAGAACTTTCAGAGGGAAATTAACAGGAGATGACTGATAACTGACATCCATTAAACATGGCACGTGGAACTAGAACAGTCTACCCCAGTGAGCGGAATAAAGGTTCCGTTCGACATTCCAACCACCTTATTTTGGCTGGAGCGTACAACGGTCGAAACATTGTATTAAATATGGCGACAAAGATGACGACAATAATCCAAATAATGTAAATAATGTGATAATTATAAATTATCAAAATTTACAAAAATAAATAGATTATCGAGTAATAATTCAGTAATTTTTTTTTTTAATACATTAAAAACATAAAGCGCGCTATTTTAGTCTGGATCTAATCAACATTTATTGTTTCACATTGGTTTTCACCCTGTGCAATACTCAAGAGCCAGTCGATGCAGTGGGTTAAAGATTAAAAGGTACAGTTTCTATAGTTCTGAGAGGTTAAGATAACGGATAACACAATACATGAATATGTTAAGTTTGCAGTGATAGGAGAAGCATCCTTTTGGGAATTGATTCCCCAAACCAGCGGTTCCTAGGATGGAGCTGCACTTGTGGAACTTATATCTTACCAGTGGAAACCGAACGAAATGGGAGTGGTTCACTACAATGGGCGTGGCATGGCAGGTCTTCACCGTGAAAATCAGAACTAGTGAAACTATAGAACTTAGTTCGCCTGAGAACTTTCTATGCTCATAGTGATAAATCAGTGAGAGGTTTCTGAAGTTTCGTCTGTAGCAAAGGTGTTGTAGGGTGTAAAATAATCCACCATCGAAAAGGACACATAGACGCTTTTGTATTCTAACGAATGTGGAAAGTGAAAATTAGGAAACTCCAGCCCATATATGACATCAATACTCAATTTCGACCTGATCTGGCTCTTATAAATCTCAAAGCTAGCAGAAGGAGCCAAGTACTTACAAGAGCGGTACACTTAACAGATCATTTTTCTATGGCTCGTATGCATGAGTTCCACTTGAGGTTTGATTTAAGCGTAAGTCTCAGTTATGAAATGAAAAATAATTCTTAACGTAATAAATATATGAAATCAATTTCCCTATCGTGTTGTCATATATTCTGCATATATAAATGTAATTAGAAGGGTAATCTTGATATCTTAAAAACTTTACAACACAGGTTAATTGCAAGTACGCTGATTAAGGGCTACGATCCGAATAATTATGTAAAAGTTGGAAAAAAAGAAATATTTGAGGAAAGACAAATGAATTTATGCTAAAGACGTTTGTGACTTAAAAACTTATATGAAATATTCTGATAAGTTGTTCTCCATAATGCTTCGACTGCATGTGTTTAAGCGTGTCACTAGTTTGGTAACTGGATCTCGAAGTTTTGCTATGTTACTGGCTATATGCAAACGTCAATTATATTTTCATAGTTTATTTTCCTGCACTTCCCACATATGGAACTCCCTTCCGATTTATTGCTTCCTTTTTTATCTGCAATCTTGAAAAAATTAAGTGTAATGTCAATCGGTATCTTTTATCTTCCTGAATCCTGTTACTTTATTAACTAACTTATCAATAATGTCTTCTAGTTCTCTTTCACTCCCCGTAACCCCTTGTATCCCAGTGACATTATTGCCTTGCTTGGGAGGAGGTGATTAAAAACGCCTGAGAAATGAGTGGCTTCAATGTTGAATATTGAAGACAAGGAAAGGATTTAAGTGAACGTTTGATTCTGAGGAAATGAGAATTTCTAGATAGAAAATGCATGAAAATTATAAAATCTCTATAAAAAGAATAGTGTATGAACAATTATAACAAATCTTGCCTTGGTTTAAATTTAATACTATCGGAAATATGGAGAATTAAATGTATAAAGACCCTGTTCGTTTTACCAAATTCCAAAGATTCTCCCTGCATTAATGCACAACCCCTCAGTCCATCCGGAGACTTTAAAGTAGTACAGTTGACATGCATTCCAGGTATATAGTAAAAGAATAGACAGAGGTAGGTTAGATTTGCAGAATATCATATGATAGACCGAGTTAGATTTGATTGGTAGAATATCATATGGATAGACTGAGGTATACTAGATTGGTAGAATATTATATGAATTTATCGAGGTAGGTTAGATTTGTAGAATATTATATGAATAGACCGAGGTAGGTTAGATTGGTAGAATATCATGAATAAGCCGAGCTATGTTAGATTGGTAGAATATTATATGAATTTACCGAGGTAGGTTAGATTTGTAAAATATCATGAATAGACCGAGGTTGGTTAAATTGGTAGAATATCATATGAATAGACTGGGGTATACTAGATTGGTAGAATATTATATGAATTGACCGAGGTAGGTTAGATTGGTAGAATATCATATGAATAGACCGAGATAGGTTAGATTGGTAGAATATCATATGAGAAGATACTGAGTTTCTGGCGGTGGAAAACAACAGTCGCAATGCTGTTCTTCCTTCGCCTGGGCTGGAACAGCATATGTGTAGCCGGTGAACCAAATGTTATTTATTTTAATAAGCAGAGGTTATGGGAATTCAGGTATATATCACTCCACCCTGGATTAAGAAGCAATCTTCCCACGGTAGTTGTATCCCAGAATAGAAAGCGAAGCGCCCGAACTTTGCCAGATATGGAATCAATGAAATACTCTCAATGGTACATCAGAGAAAAAAATAACATCTCTCCGAAATTTTTATAGTTATTTATTAGTAATTTCCTGTCGGTGTCGCTTTATCTACATGGGTTTAATTAAGTTGTGATTATAATCAGGGACGAAACAGCAGGTCTCCACAGATGGAATCGGCGGTCGAGTGTCTGCTCCGAGACTAGGGCGAGGCACCAAGTCGGTGGAAACCAGCTGTGGTTCCGCCAATTCTACTTGCCTAAAACACGTTGCACATGAATAAATATCTAGACATGTGAAGTGGACTGGTCAGGTGCACAGTTGTGGAGCGAACGTACGAACACACCCAATCATGAGACTAATGAAGATGATGACGACGACGACGACGCTGATGGTGATGGTGATGGTTTTGTTGTTGTTGTTGGTGGTTTTCGTGATGATGATAATCATCATTTTATCATGGTAACCACAAACGTTTTCATTATTTGTCTATATCGCTAAGATGGAGATGAGGTTTATGATTACTTGAATTATTTACATTATTCGGACTGTTATCCTCATCTTCACTGGCATATTCACGACGTTTCGGCCATTGTACGCTCCGTCCTTCGTCGGGTGATTGGAATTTCGAAGTGAACTGCTTATTTCGTCCACCGGGGTAGATTGTTGTAGTTCTACGTGCCATACCTCTTCCAGATGTCTCAGTTATTTTCCTTTAACACAACTCTACAAGTTTTCGGTTCACCACTGCTGTTCTAGTCACCGTATCTAACCAACTTCTTTATCCACTGGGCTGTGTTCTTGGAGAGTTGATTTAAAGGGGAATAAGTGAGACATCTGTAATAGGCATGACACGTGGAACGGAAACAGTCTACTTCGGTGGAAGAAATAAAGAGTTCGATATGAAATTCCTATCACCTGACGAAGACCGGGGAGTAAAACGGCCGAAACTTTGTGAATATGGCAATGAAGATGAGGATAACAGTACGAATAATGTAAATAATGCAAACACTTATTAATAGTAAGTTCGATCATCATTAGATACAGTATAGTTGTCACCTTAGTACATAAAAATGCAATTCTCAATGTGGTCTTTCGGCTTTCGGGCCAGATTTTGCCATTTGTTCTCCACTTTTTCACTTAATGCGACGTAAAAATATAAAGAAAGATGGCTCACCGGTAAATGGGGAAATTAAATATTAAAACATTAAAAAAAAACTAAGGAAAAAATAAAGCGCAAAATGTATAAAAGTTTTTATCTTTTAACAGATACCGTGCAACCCGTTTTGGATAAAGATTTATTTAGATTTTACTTGTTTAAAATATTTCTTGGTATTTAAACAGTGTTCGAATATTGGTATGAACTAGACATCCTCTTTCCTCAGAGCTAAAATTATATATATATATATATATGTGTGTGTCTGTCTGTCTGGCTTTCGAGTAAAGGCATGCATATACGTGCGTTAAGAAAAGATTGTGTAAATAAATGTAAGTAAAATAATTGTTAAAATATATGAGAAAATCCTTGTAAAACAAGAAAGTAAACACAAATATTAGGAAGCCTAAAAGATAAAGCCGAAGTTGATCTCTCCTCTGTGATATTTACATCGATGAAAGAAGAAAATATCAAATAGTTGACAGTAGATTCCCTGCAGCGAAAAAAAAAAGAAGATATTTGACTCGACCGGTTTCTTCGCAACATCCTTCTTTACCTCACCGCTGTGATCGATTTCTTGCGTTCGGTTCAGCAAACAAGAGACGAAGCGGCCATTTTATGAGGAAAGCATGACTTCGAAGTCGGTATTATTTCTTGCAAAACTGGTCAACTTTGTGGACAGGAAAAAGAACATGTTTTTTTTCCGTTTGCTTTTTAATCCAATTTAAACTTGGAAAACGCATAAGTAATATATAAACGTTACGTGAAATGAAAAAAAATGAACGTTAAATTCAGGCATTTTGCGCAGTTTTTCGGAGATGATTTATACTTGCCGCAATGTTTTATGCCCTTTACAATTTTTATGCCTTATGCAGATGTTTCTAATTCCGCTGAGATTTTAGCATTGAATTTAATTGTCAGAATGCATTTAGCATTGAATTTAATTGTCAGAATGCATTTAGCATTGAATTTAATTGTCAAAATATTAAATATTAAAATTAAAATTTAAGTATATTTGGTATTTCATATTCTTTCTTATTATTTTTAAGTCGACATGATGAGGTAATGGATTGCAGCTCGGATTGAGGAAACTGAGAGAGCCGTGTCGGATGCCATTCGAGTTCATTACATTCACTTGCGTGCTAAAAACTTTGGGAGAGTTATGAATCCAACACTCCTCCCCTATCTATGGTTAAATAGTAGAACAGACTGGGTTGGCAACCTATCTAGGAGAAGGAACATTCTAAATGAAAAGAAATGTATGCAGCACTGGCAAGGCACATAATATGTAACTAAGGAAAGGATCATTCACATTGTCTCTATGATTCTGACTACAGTCAATTCCATAGTATTTCTTACGAATTTCCAATACTGGATTAATATTTTTATTTATTTCCTCTTCCCACGCCAAGAAATACGTTCGGTAATAGTAGCTCTGTTTTCTTATATGCTATCTCGTACCTCATTCTTTCTATCTTCTTTTTTTCCTTCTTTCTTTCCTTGCTTCTTTCTTTCTTTCATTCTTTCTTTCTTTCTTTTTTTTTTTTTTTCTTTCTTTCTTTCTTTGTTCCCGTTTATTGCAATGACTTCAATAATACATACTCCCTTTCCACATATTTACATTTTATTCATATTTTGTTCATTCTTTCTTTCTTTTCATATTTATTTTTAATATTCTTCTCAAACAATTAGAATTTTATTTCCAAACGTAAAAAAAAAGACACAGTTTCCCGAATATTCAGGCCGGTAGATATAAATAAATAAATATACTATTTAATAAATAAATGAAAACACAATATCAATTCAAATATTTTTATCTATTTCAAAAATAACGTTAAAACAAATAAATTATTAAATCTGTCTTTCCTTCATCAACAAGTCTTTTCCTGAATATTCAGGCCGACAGATGTGCTATATTTATGGGTAAATTTTACCAATATTAGAATTAAGCCGTATATAAATATAAAAGTGGACAGGAAGTAGGATGTCGCCGCCCGGTCTTAAAAATATATATATATAAAAGTGGACACTGATGTCAAGCTTGAACGTAATCGTCCACGCATGAAATAGGTTGTCGCCACTAAATATTGGTAAATATATATATATATATATAATACATGCTTAAAAGCCGCCCTATCGGGTGGCATTTGAACTAGATTCTGCAGAGATTTCTTGATTAGGCCTTCATCAAAATAGGTAGGGAGGTTGAGATGCAATAGGCAAAAATAAACTACAAAAGAGCTCAAAATCGATCGCTGCATTTAAATATTTCATTAATACTTAAGCGAACCTTTTAAACGAAATACGATAATTCTTCTGCCGCAACGTAATTTAAATATAAATTGATGTACATAGATCATTACTTTATGTAAAAAACAGATATTCATTTCATTATTTTCGATTATTCACAAATTTATAGCCAAGTTATAAAAATTGTCATCCTAGAAAGCATTCATTGCAAAAATCAGGTGAAGCAAATGCAGTAATGAAATTTTGGAAATCCAAAATTTTAGGATTGCGGGAATGGATGCGAACCGAAATGATTTTAATTTGTTCCTGAAGTCGGCCTGATTCCAAAATGTTATGATAATTTGGGCGACGGCTTCTCGGAGTTAAGTTGAAAAAAGGTTAAACACTGACATTCGCAATTATTATATAAATGTATTATAAATTTGCTTGTCATTGGCCTGGCCTTAATTAGCTGATTATGCCCCTTTGGAAATGATGCTTCATGAATCTATGTCAGATTATTGGCGAATAATTCTGAATGGGTGACAAGAGGATGTTGTTTATACTTTGAAATATTAGGCAAAGAGACGTGAGGTCATATTGACACATTCCTGATCCGAAAAAAAAACATGTTTCCCTCCTCAAAATTTGGGTACTCGTCATTTTGTTCTATTTTTAGAAGGGGATTAGTACGAAAACTTTTCAGCATTACAATATATATATATATATATATATATATATATATATATATATATATATATATATATGTGTGTGTGTGTGTGTGTGTGTGTGTGTGTGTGTGTGTGTGTGTGTGTTTGTTTGTTTGTTTGTGTTTTTGTGTTTCCTTCAATAGTCTAAATATGTCTTTTATTTTAATTTAAGCCTCTCAAATTCACGGATCAATTTCTTATTGGTGTTACACTGCTTATTAATATTGATTCCGTAGTTTATTTCTGTTATTTTATTCATCCTTACATGTTTGAATTAACATATACTGCCAAAATATGCACGTAGATATATATATATATATATATATATATATATATATATATATATATATATATATCAATTTACTTATAAACTCCAATCTTCCATGAATCTCGTACATTCATAACTGCTCTGGCGTATCGAATGTAAACAAATGACGTCATATATTAAGAAATGGACAAATGCTCTGTTTATGATATGCATTTGCTTAAATACTTGTATCTATAAAATAACAACGTTAAACATAAAAATGTCTTTAATAAATAAATTGTCGGACCTTGTCCATTTCTTAATATATGACGTCATTTGTTTACATTCGATACGCCAGAGCAGTTATGAATGTACGAGATTCATGGAAGATTGAGTTTATAAGCAGTAAATTCGACCTTGTCTACCGAACGGTTCTTTGTAGCCTAGAGGTAAGGCACGTCAGCATATATATATATATATATAGGAAAACGAACAATTAGGAAACAGATCTAATTCGAACAAGTTTCCTTTTATTAAATCTTCAATAGAGATCAAGATAAAAATACATGATTAAAAGCAAAGAGACGCAGATTAATGGAATATTGTGTTAGTCTATTTCATGACTTAGGTACATGTTACTTGAATTGATGTAGAAGATAATATTATCTGTCAGTTCAATGCAAGTGATACGTGTATTGAAGTAAATCAATACACGTCTTTGTTTTAATCATTTTTTTAATCATTTCTATCTTGATTTCTGATGAAGCTTTAATAAAGTGAAACATGTTTGATTAAGATCTGTTTCCTGTTCGTTCTTTTTTCTAACATTTTGTCGGATACTTATCCATATTCGATTTATCTATCTATCTATCTATCTATATATATATATATATATATATGTGTGTGTGTGTGTGTGTGTGTGTGTGTGTGTGTGTGTGTGTGCGTGTGTGTTTGTTTGTGCGTGCGTGCGACTGTGTCTGTGCGTTTGCGTGTACGCATGTATATGAAGGAATTTTGCTTCTTTTATTTCCAAGATTCTTAAGACTTCATAGAAAATATTGGCAGAGAAAATCACCATGGTTATAACTTCTCGGTCATTATTCTTTGCGAAAAGAAAAAAAATGCCCCAGTATTTTAGCTTTTAATGGGGTCCTTTTTACCTCAAACACGCGCTGAATCTACTGAAAAAGCGCAACAGGAACACAAAAGTGACTTTTTTTTGCTTTTCCTATAGCAGCGCGTGAAATCACATTAATCTTCGTTTCATTGTCCGAAAGGAGTTCTACGCCGAAGGCTGCTCGCAAAACTGCGCAAAAATCACCATCATCTGTTATTTACGCCTAGAGTAAACAAATGCTATAATCAGGCTCTTTCTTCTTTCTTTCTTTCTTTTTTTTTGTGTTTTTGTTTTTGGTGCGCCTTTAGCAGTTCGTCATGTTGGCATATCATCAAGGTGATCAATCATTAATAATCATATCGTTACGAAGAGCAAGATGAAGCGAGAGTATTTAACGTTGAAGAAGAATAAAAAGAGAATGTCACTAAAAAAACTAAACGACGTACAAATCGACCAAAAAGAAGATGATGATGAAATGATAACGGCGATAAATATGATATGTAGAAAATTTATGATTATGTTTCTGGAAACGGGAAAGAATTGCAGCGAAAATAAAGAAGAACTGGTTGCAAAACAGGATCAGTTAAATAAAGAAAGATATGAGTTTGACATGAAAAAGAATAAAATGACTCTAAGAGAAACAAAATGTTGAAAAAAGAGCAGATAAAACAGACAAAAACTGGCAGATGTAAAGAATATGGCGACAGAGAGAGAGAAAAAAAGATTAAGGAGAATGTAGACAATAAAGCTAACAATGTCTTCATTTCTTTTTCCTGTCCCTTCAAGATGTGGGCGATTGTGGCTCTTCACATTTTCTCTATTTTATAGATAAACCTTATAAAAGGTTTATCTTTTTAGATATGCATCCCACTCCCCGCTCGGAGATTTGTTTACACAAGGTATTTTCTGTCTAAATTTTTGGGTGGATGTATTATCATTATTTACACTATTTATATTCGGACAGTTTTCCTTATATTTGTTGTTGTTATCTCAGCGTTTATACCCCACTCTCGGCCTTCCTCATTTGTTTATCTATCTGGGTAACTGTTGAAATTGACTAATGCATGGAATAATAATGCAACACAAAATGTACTTAGAACAAAATGTATTGAAACAAGAAAGTGTACACAATATTTACATATAGTCTTTTGTATATTCCTGGTAAGACCGTTCCTGGAGAATGTGTTGAATGAGTCGCAGTCGGGCAGAGTCTCTGGTTGAATCTCTTGATTCCTCCCTCTCTTCCCGGTACCAACCATATTTATATGGTCGCTACCCCACTATGCAAATTAGGTGGATCCTACCACAACAGTAACATACAAGGAAATCCAAATTGAACGCTTTATTTAATCTATAGCTGTAGCCTGTTCTTGTTCTACTGCGCATGTCTAGGGGTATCTTGTCTGGTTCTTATTTTTAGTATTGCTTAGTTATTACTTTTATCCACTGATTCCATGTACACACTGCCAGACTCAGGGATTGAACTATGTCACCAAATTCAAATACTAACGCTTAATGGACCAACCAACTGTTCTGAGACATGGGCAGTGAAGCCAGAACAATTTAATCCATAGATTAAGTACAGTGTTCAGTTCAAAATTTCCTGTATGGTACCCGGTTCAATATACACCTGATGAAGACCTGAAGATTCAACAGTCGAAACTATATAATAATAACAACAAAGCTAATCACAATAATCTGAAATTAAATAGTGTCAACAGTCTTGTAAGTTTATTCGGAGATTTACTCTATGTATCTTGACCTTGATATGTCACATGAGTGTCAAAATCTCCAAGCAGTCTGTTCTCATTATGAGTCCTAGAAAGTCTCTCTTTCTGATTCTAAATAAAAGAGATCTTTTCGTAGAAAAAGAAACGAAAAGAAGAATGGCGAGTTGGATGAAATGGGAAAGGATATAGAGAAATAAAAACAGAAATAGAGAAAATTTAAGCGTAGTATAAAGAGAGTGGTTGGAAGAAAGATAAATATGTCCAAGTAAGGAAATAACTACGAATGGTAAAACGAAAAAGTAAACACTGTTTAACGGTGATCGAATGAAAACAGGATACAAAGAATAGGAGAAGAAATTTGTAGGGGCATCATTTTAAGACGAAAAGCCATGATGAAAAAAGAAAACTAAGAATGGTAAAAGATGAAGCAATGAGTGTGCGGGGGAGGACACATGAATAATTTGTTTCAAGTTAAAATATTCCAAGCCACTCTAGATGAAGAGAACATTATGTATAAGAAAGATGGACATTTAAATTCGGAAAAAATATTTCATAAAAAAAGACTACTCAATGCTAAAGGTTTCACTGATAGTCATTTTAGAAAGTTAAAAGACACAGGCTTGACTCCGGAAAGCCGAATTTCAGAATAATGTTAACATAAGATTCAACCAAGACACGATTGAATCTGGAAATCAAAATTTGCAAAACTGATCATCTGCCATTCATAAGAAAACACTGTGGGTAAATCTCCATAGTATATATGACGAAGAAGTGAAAACATGTTAAAACCTACTGTCAAAAGCAAAATGTGATTTAATTCTTCAAAAGTGGTCAAATTTTCGATCAAAATTTATAAAAAAAAAAGATCGTTGAAAATTTAAAAGTTTAGTATTTAATATTTATTAGCAAACCACTTTTAGCCTAAAGCAATGATCTGGTTGAAATATGACACAATGAGGAGTGACAAAGGAATACATGGAATCGCAATTAGAGACAAATATGTGTCGTTGAAAAAGTTCAGAACTAAAGTGGAATACCTTAAGTTAGACACCAATAAGAACTTCCAACTTATGTGAAGAATAGATTTTAATGCTTGATAGTAATTTACCCATACGGATTACCAAGTTCTTCATAACTTACAGTTCTAAGAAATGCGATCGTATTAAAAGTCTTATAGAGTCCGGTAGAGGTGTGTGAAGAGATACTTTAGGGTGGAAAATAATTTAACCACGACAAGTTCACGTAAACACATTTGACTTCTGACAAGGCTGAAACGGTGATCCTTCAAAGACAGAAAAAAAAAACATTTTTTTTCGATATTCAATAAACTTTTATCAGTAAAATTTTGATCAAAATAGAAAAAAGTACGTAACATCTACAAGAATAGATAAGAATATGTAAAATTTGGTTTTGTTTGTTTTACGGTATATCAACCTCAATGGGTTATTTAATGCCGACAATTTTTATTGCTGGTAATATTTTTTCCAAAATGTATTGCTGGCAATGTTTTCTTTCCATCATTCTGATAATATTTTTTTCGAACAAAATGCATAGCTGGTATATATATATATATATATATATATATATATATATATATATATATATTTAAATGTATAGTTGTTAAAAATTGTCTTTTAAAAGTATAACTGGTAATAATATTTTTCTTTCAAAAATTATAGATGGTAACAGTATTTTTTTTGTCAAGTATTTCTGGTATTAAAACCTATTTTTACACTTTGATAATATTATCACCCAAGTTTAGGGGTTATCTATTTGCCCATGTCTGGGACTCTAACAGGTACTACCACCCCTGGTCAAAGTGAACCTAGGAACACCATCAATTAAGGTGGTTCCACGATCCTCAAAACCTCCTGATCAGAGACCTTCATTTTGGACGTAGTTCATCGTCTTACCCGGGATGTTGATGTAGTTTATTGTCATTGCCAAGACAGAAAAAAATATGTAAGATGAAGAACTGAAAGAGTTGAAACACGAGAAAGAGGAAAAACCGTCCATAAATTAACTTGAATAAAAATGACTCATCACAATGCTGGAAAGTTGAGGAGGTATTTGGTCATCTGATCTCCAGTGCAAGCCACCAATTATGCCTGGTTTCTTGTAAAAAGTCAATGAATACAAATATAATAATCGCGAATACTCCATTCAGATGAGATTCTGTCGATAATAATTTGTTCACTGATAACTATACCAGAGATCATAGCAACGAGATTATAGGAAATGCTGATCTGGAAAACTGTTGAAACTTTGCAGATCTCTGCTAAATCGAGGACAGTACTGGAGAGTATGGTAATTTGCTGTCACGCTATATCTAAAGATAAACAGAAGATTCTCGTCTGAAGACACAAATAATAATAATAATAATAATAATAATAATAATAATAATAATAATAATAATAATAATTGTTCTCACAATTACAGCCTACACTTTACGACGGGCTTAAATCTATGTAAAATATGTTTTGTTTTGTTTTTTATTTGTATTTTTGTTTAATGGAAAGTGTCATGATGCCATTTCTAACCTTAGGTCTCTGGGCGGTACCCGGAATGAAATGTGTACATGCCAGAAATCAAAGGAAATAATAATAATAATAATAATAATAATAATAATAATAATAATAATAATAATAATAATAATAATGTTCTTTTTAATATTATTATTAATTCTTTTGATTTCTGTTGCACACTTATTTCCCGTCTGTTCCCAACCAGTGATCTAAGTTAACAAATGCTATCATGGCGTCCGCCCCCTACTGCATATTTGTTTAAAGAAAAACTAAAAATATCTACATATTTTATTTAGATAAATCATTTCGTATGGGGTTTGCTGTGCTTGTGAGAACAACCGTTTTTTTTTTATTTTCTTAAGATACGAGTTCTCATGGATTCCTTCAAAGACCCTGTCAAAACATTTTCTTATCTAACCAGAGCCGCAACAGAAAAAAAAAATTATTTCACTTCATGAACCTTCTATTTTAAAATTTCTTTTTAAAGATGAATTATATTGTCAATAATATTTCTGATTTTAGTTTGTCTACGCGATTATCTTTGAATGTTTACCGTGCGCACTGTTAAGTCTCATAGAATTGTTACAAGTCTTAAACTGTTTCTGCGTGCAGATTACGATGTTTCATAACCATAGCAATTTCATGCACTTTCCGTCAGATAAACATAGCAGATTTTGATGCGCAGAAAATGGCCTACCCAGCCATATCTTTTTTTTATTTGTGGGATGCTAATACTGACCAACTTGATAATAATCATTTGTTTCAGTATATTCATCATAGAATCAGAACACAAGTATTTTAGGTATGTTTGCTTGATAATTTCTTGATGGCTAGAATTGGTCTTGTACTGCAAATATAATACATTCCATTTTATTATTATACATTATTATTCTGTCACACAATCTTTGTATCTTTATACAAGGGGTGTATTGATATCTGTCAAGTGACAACAAGGACCTCAGACAGACAATACTTTCCTATGTGCACTGTTCAAAAGAGCCGATACTTAGATGACTCCAAGTTGATATGGCAACCCAAGCAGATGAAGGAAGTCACGCAGTTTTAAGGGTATTGATACCAATGCACCAATCAACACTGAAATCATTTTAACATTCCTTTCATTCATTTCAAACCATCTTTCCATCTGAACATCATAAGTCACGTCAAAACTTTCTTCTAGAAGCCTCTTGGATTGATACTCCTAACAATTCTATTAAGAATTTTGCCATTGAGGTTTCTTCTAACGTCAAATCCGGTATCGATTTTTTTTAACTTCTTGGAAATACCATGTAAAAACGAACTCTTCTTCATTGTTCAAACCGAACAGTTCAGTCGCTATAGCCCACAATAACCACTTTTTCCGGCGATACGAGCGTTACAGTTGCGATCACAACAGACACCTATAAATGGCTGCACGTGATGAATAAATAAGCTAAGTCTGTGTTTGCTGACAGAATGAAGAATCATATAGCGTTTAACAACTTTGGCTCATATTACTGTTGGCAGATCTATAATAGTGTATTAAATCCGAGTAAGTTTTCTCTTCCAAATTTTTTAACTCAAGATGTTAGCACCTGCTAATAAATGCTTTGCCCGAAAATACTCTACAAACTTGACTCTCATGAATCATTGCCTGACTTCCCAATTAAAAATGAAACTTTGTTGAGTGATAGGCATATGGCTCCTCCATTGTTTCTCTCTTCATCTCTTACGTGGATCCTCACAAAGAATATCCACCTCATGGTGTCCCTGCAATATTACTTAAGACACGTGCTCCGGAAATGGCTTCTGTTGTCTGTAAAATTTACAATAAATGCCTCGCTGACTGTTTCTTTCTTGCTTGATGAATAACCTTTTCTGTTATCTTTTAGAACACAAAGGAAACATTTGACCCTTTGGTCTATTGGTCTTCTACGTTTTTTTGGCAAACTAATCAACTCTGAATTGGTTAAGCATCTCACATCGCAAGGTTTACTTTCAAACAAGAAATATGGCTTTCGCTTCTCTAGGTCAACTGCTAACGATTATTCCTGAAAAGGTCTAGCAAGGTTTTAGATAAGAATCGTAAAGCTACGTTTGTTGCTTTGGACGTCTCGAAAACCGTTGACAGGTCTTGTCATAAATGTCTCCTTCAAAAGTTGAAATGTTAGAGTATTCTTCGTTTATCAAATTGTGAAAAGAAAGTGATCCTGAAAGGCCACTTTTCATGATATTTTTGATCTAATGCAAGTGCCTTCCGCCAGGTTATTAACCTTAGAACTACTTTGTTAGTAAAATTTATATGCACTTCCGCAATAACGCCTCTTTAGGTATGTTACACTGCCTTCTGCTCATGCATGCTTATAGTTGGTTCTCTTATGGTCACATAGTCGAAGTTTGAGCTTGATCTTGCCTGTTTTGCTGCTGATGTTACAGTGTAAACATGTCATTCCGCTAACAGTAAGCACCAAACAGGAACAATGTCCAGTTATCTGATTTATCTTTTCGGAATGTGTGTTACGAGAGGAAATTCATAAGAAGTTTTTTAACACATAAAAGAGTGCACTGCAACATATTAAGTGTATGAGTGGATCGAGAAGTCTAAATGTGGCTGGATTAGATTGATCCACTAAGACAAAACAGGACACCTATCAACGTCAATCACTGAAGAAAAGATTCAACAAACTTGAAAGGTGGTAATGGCGAACCTGCGTGTTATCATCGATGAGGGAGCATGTTGTCGATTCTTTGTTCCTCCTTCCTACACGTAACTAGCCGAGTCGCCATATCTACACTGTACGAATTATAAGCACGCATGGGCAGAATAGAGTGGATGAAATTTAGAGATATGTTATGGCGAATGCGCAGTAAATTTTGACTAACCATTGTATATAATATTTTTAATTAATTTTATAAAAAACTATTTTACCTTAGATCGCTAGAGATTTATTAAATCCCTTCATCAAATAGAAAACCAAAATTAATTATTATTATTATTATTATTATTATTATTATTATCATTTGATATTTTCTCAGACACTTCAATATTTTGGCAGAGGGGTGATGCACTTACCTACAGGATGATGATCTCACCTGATACTCATTCCTTAGATAAACAAAACTTTCTTCAGAACTTGACATATTCTAAGCAGTGCTGCCATCTGCGCACCGCCATTGATGTCAGATAACACGAAGGCGTTATGTCTAGTTGAAATTGTCTTGAATATATTTTCCTAAGCTGCTACTTTGTATAGTTCGATTTGACCTGACAAGACTCAGTAGTTCTGTCTTTTCGTCTGTCTACGTCTTCACGGTTTTCTTATCAAATTCAAACAGGATCCATTCATTGCTAGTCTTGTTCTAACATTGGATAACAGGTTATTTATTATTATCATTATTTAATCTCCTTTGATTTCCGGTGTGTACTCATATATTTCCGGGTTCTGACCATAGACCTTAGGTCTGAAATGGTATCATGACATTTTCTACTGATCAATAATAAAAAAAAAAAAAACATATTTTTTTCATAGATAAAGCCCTTCGTATGGTGTGGGCTGTACTCGTGAGAACAATTTTTTGTATTTCTTTAAGGCATGGGCTACCAGGAATCCCTTCAATGAGTCTATTGTAATATTTTACTACTAATGCGAGGGCTCCAACAACAGCAGGCATTGTTGATGTTCTCATGAGTCACATTTTTGAGATTTCGATTCAAAGGTCCTTGTATTTTGATAGATTTTTGAAGATCTTTTATTACTATTATTATAATATTTATTATTATTATTATTAATAAAAATAATTGATTTTATGCTACGACATGCTGATTATAACGTTTTCTGATTTAAACTGATTCAAAGAGTTAAAATGTGTATTTTGTGTCTTGTTGGACTCAAATGAGCTACAGAAAATATCCTGTTCAATGCGACAGATTTGCTTGTCAGTTACCTGACCGTAAACAGTTGGACATGTCCCTTAGGGGCTGACACAGTGTGAATCTCTCTTCTTCGTGAGCAGGAATATTGGGGGAATTTGGTGTCGCAGAGGTTGTTTCTTATTAAATTTTCAATAATGAGCAAACCAACTCGACTTGGGAGTTACAAGAAAATTCTAGAAAACAGTCGCTCTTGGAGACCGACTGAGTGAATTGGGTTACTCGTCATACAGCAGTTTCTAATTGTACCAAACTTGTAGCTTAATACACCTCTTTTTATCAAAACGTGAAATCCTAGTTCGGATATTTGACTGTGCTGCATGTGTCTAGTATATTCTATAAAATCGGATGTTATTATAGGCTGAATTGTTTTGTACAGGAGCGTCCGTGCTCTCTCACTCAATAATAATAATAATAATAATAATGTTGCAAGGTATTGGCATCCAGAGAATATAAAACACGGCATGAGAGAGTGAGCCAATATCTGCCTTAGGAAATCTGAAACTTCTACGGAAAGGAAACTCAAAGAATTTGGTATGAACACCAGCCAGATTCGCTTTCGAAGTTAGGATCTGTAACAAATTTATGGGACTACAGAATACACAGAGACAGAACAATCAAAGCTAACCGCCTAGACATTGTTATTAGAGACTGAAAACAAAGAAGTGCCTCCCTATTGATATGGCAGATCCCCGCATACTGCAATGTATCTTTGAAGATCTTTAAAAAAAATCTATCAAACTACAACGACCATGAAATTAAAATCTCATATATGTGGCACATGAGTACATCAACAGCCCCTGTTGTAGTTGTAGCCCTCGGAAAATATGTGTGCGTGTTTTTTTAATTGCTCAGCAGAAAATGCCATTTCTGAACTTAGGTCTCTGGGTGGGAGCCGGAAAGATATAAGTACACACCAGAGATCAAAGAAAATAAGACAATAATTATAATAATAATAATCACTCTCAAAGTACGAGGATATTGAAATGGAAGTTTCAAGAATGGGGAAATATTGACATCAGTAATTTCATTTGTATTTAGAGCCCTCAGTTAATTTGGAAAAGGTTTCATTAGGTACATTGAAGGGATTCCTGGTAGTTCATATCTTAAAGAAATATAAACAATTGTACTGCTCATATTAGGAGTGATTTACCTATGTAAAATATGCCTGGTCTTAAATGTTTTTTTGTTTTTTTTATGTTCACTAGAAAATGTCATGGAACCATTTCTGATTTTATGTCTCTTGTTGGAACCCGGAAGAAAACGTATATGCAAGAGAAATCAAATGTAATAATAAAAATAATAATAATAATAATAATAATAATAATAATAATAATAATAATAATAATAATACATTATTTACATTATTCGGATTATTGTCCTCATCTTTGTCACCATATTTATCAAAACGTTTCGGCCGTTGTACGCTCCGGCCTTCTTCAGGTGGTTAGAATTCCGAACTGAACCCTTTATTTCGCTCACTGGGGTAAACTGCTTCTCTTCCACAGCTAACCAACGGACATGTGTCCTTGAGGACACAGGGCACAGTGGATGAAGGCGTTGGTTAGATCCGGTGACAGGACCCAAAGAGTGTGAGTTCAATACCCGGTAAGAGAAGTGGAGAACTTTCAGAGGGAAATTAGCAGGGGATAACTAATAACTGACATCCATCAAACATGGCACGTGAGACTAGAATAGTCTACCCCAGTGAGCGAAATAAAGGGTTCAGTTCGAAATTCCAACCCCCTGAAGAAGGCCGGAGCGTAAAACGGCCGAAACGTTGTGATAAATATGGCGACAAAAATGAGGACAATAGTCCGAATAATGTAAATAATGTAAATAATACCTCATCTCAGAAATATATAATAATAATAATAATGATAATAATAATAATAATAATGATGATAATAATAATAATAATGAAAAATATTTTGATATTTATATTTTTAAAAATGAAAGTTTTAGAGCAGTCTGAAAGAAACTTCTAAATGTGGAAATAAGTGACAATTCTAAAACAAGCTTTCTAACTTATTTTGGAATATTTATGTTTGCTGAAGAATTGAGAATACTTGCTATCGCTTTATCTTCTTTGATATATATTATACACAAAACAATAACGGAAGGAAATCAAATGTATTGAGAGAGAAGATAAAATGATAAATAACATCAAGAGTGAAAATTACGGAATAAAAATGGGACAAATCTGAGAAAACAAATTTGATTTATAAAAAAAAAACTCCTTTTAATCAAAATGAGAAAACGAAAGGACTAATGAATGTTGCTAACACAAAAGACATGTTGAGGAAAGCAGCCTCTAAGAGACGTTGCTATCAAATCTGTCATTGGGTTACTTATTTCGTTCTAGAAAAAAATCTCATGGACTGACAAACAAAAGTTATTAGCTTGGTATAAAGTATCTGATTAAAAAAAACATCGAACGGTTTTTTGGTAAAAAGTAAGTAGAAATTCTACTTACGCAACACGACAGAGAAATTTGAACTGAGACATTTTTACGGAAACACCGGATTTATATATATATATATATATATATATATATATATATATATATATATGAAACACATGATGAGTTTTATATATATATATATATATATATATATATATATATATTATTTATTTGAAAATATGATTCCAACACGCTATATATATATATATATATATATATATATATATATATATATATATATATATATACATATATGTATGAAAACATGATTTTTTATAACAAAAATAGATTATCAATGAAGCCAGTGTTTCTCCCAATACCATAATGACCATACACAAGATAGACGTTTTAGTTAAATGACAACATTGTCATTCAAACTCATTTTTTGCTTCAAGCTTTAAATTTACTTGATTTTCAGGGTCTAATATATGTTTAATTTGGAAAATTCTGAAATAAAATCTTACATTCACTTTTTTGATTTAAGGAAATTTTAGAGGAAACTTCCTTCCCCCATACGAAGCAAATATACTGAGAGAATGTAAGTGGCAATTATTAACTAAATCATATTGATATTGTTTATATCCTACAGCAAGACTTTCCAAATTTACATCGATGATCTGATTAATGATTCTATATTAGTACCTTAAATATTCAACACTTTTAGTGCTTTTTCTTGTTAACTCTCTTGGTGAAATTTATTGTTGTCCCAATAATTTCGCTCAAATGACTTAAATGTGTATATGGTAAACACATCCGGCATCGAATCGTTTTGCCGTTATCTGTTATTATCTGACTTTACTGATTTGAATGTTATTTATTGAAAAGGAATTTCCCTCAAATTATCTGAAAAGCAATCGCCATGAATCTTTCTTTTGAAATCATTTACCTCAATTTTTTACAAATAAATTATCTTGCAAATATCTGTTCTAGTGAAAATGATATTATATTTTTTTCATTGAGAGATGTGAGATATAGTGTTGAAAATATTTAAAAGCTCAGCAATTTATCTGTCAAGGTTTTACAAACTATTTGATAAATTTAAAATTGATTTAGAATGTAGTATTTATTTTTAATTCGACTAAATATTGTCATTTCATTTATATTCTCTTGAACCAAAATAATGCTTTCTCCTCAACTCTAGTGTTTTTCGTGATAGTTATAATGTGCTCTTGATATTTTAGGAAGCAGACATGCTTTGCATAATCTTTTTGAAGTATTTTCTAGAAGCTAACGATTTTGAAATCACCACAAATCTATTGTCTGCATCATGCGTTGTCTACGATTTCCAATATAAATAGTGTGTTTTCGTAACTTACTTTAAACACTCAGAGTGAGCAATTGTTATTGATGGATTTTGATTTCCAACCTTCATCTGAACAGATTAGAGACTTAAGTGGAAATGCCTATAAAGATAAGCTTCTATTGAAAAGGTTCTTGTTTCTTTTGATGTTAGAAGTTTGCCATTATACATCTACTCCTGCATTCTCAAGTCAAATAATTCTATTCCTTTTGGTATAGGAACTACACTAGATACTTCAAAACTGAGATCGCGCGTTTCTTTAAATTCAATACTTTTACTTTCACTTTCACTTTCACTCTCACTTTCAATATCTTTTGAAAGAATTTAGAAATTTGTTTCAACAAAATTACGTATTAATAAGAATACGGAGTAAGGGACGATAGAATATTTATATGTGTTGTTTGTGTCGATTGTTTTGTCTAGACATTTGTCATATTCACACTAGAGAAGTAGACATATGTCGGCTGGTTTTATTGGTCCTTACAAATTCGGTTAGCGTTAAACGTATCGTATTTCCTAATTTCATTCAATACTTTATTTCAGTATAACTTATATTAACAAAGCTGACAATTTTAAACTATATAAAAATCAAGAGTCTTAGAATAAACTTCATTTTACAAGTATGAGATTGATTTATACGCATAAATGCAGGCATCGTCTTCGAAATGCTTCAGAAAATAGAATAAACAAATATATTCTGAACATAGAACTCTGTAAAGTTACGAGTCTGTCACCATGTTTCCCTGCAAGATGCCATTCATTACCTCGGGTTGACTCTCCGTTCTAATTCACCTCGGTGTACAGCGAAAGCTGAGAATGATCCGTTGTACATTCCCAGTGAAACAAGGAAAACAAATGGCACGCCAAGAAAATAGAATCTTAACCCTTTTTCACGCATCACAATTTTTTTTTTTTTTTGTTCAGGGATTTGTTGTGAGATCGATAGATACTACTTCTGCTATCTCGGTTTCACAGATCAACTCTTTTCATCATCTAACAAACTAATCATCGGATTGTGGCTGGTAATGCCAATTATTGGTATCGGAACTATGTCAATGAATTTCTTTCCTCAGCTCATGCCGACGGCTGATCAATCTTTCTCCATCCCCAAAATGACTTTTATTATAGACGAGAATCCGTATACTTTTATTGTCACTTGCATAGAAAGAAAGTCCCGTATATACTCATCTTCTTCCCCTGTGCCCTTTTGGTCAAGTGGATGCCGCTTAGAAGACGACAAACACTGCATCCCTCGGCTTTAAATACAGAAACACTAGATAACGTGATAAAATCAAAATGGATGACTAAATCATATTTTCACGGCCCAATGCTGATTTATATTTTATTTCACCTGGGGATTATTCCTAAAGAAAGATATTTATGTGAAATTACATATATATATATATATATATATATATATATATATATATATATATATATATATATATATATAGTGCTGTTCAATAGAAGTGATTCACCTGATTTTTTTACTAAATGTTCTTTTCTCCGATGAAACGAAAATTGACCTAAATTCAAAGGAGAAGCGATCTAAAATCCGAAGAAGAAGCTTTGAAAGCTCTTTGTATTATGCAGTAAGTACTGTCAAGCATCCGTTCAGTATAACGTTCTTGGGATGCTTTTCTTTTCATGGAACTGGTTTCTTGAAACGTATTCAAAAGACCCTCAGGAGCGAACAGTACAAGAAAGTCTTTCTGCTCCCTTCTGCTGAAAGGGTGCAAATCGACCCAACCAAGCTAATTTTTATGCAGGATAATGCTCCCTGTCGCAAATGAAAATTGATGAAGCAATACTTTGATGAGAAGCAGGTGAGTGTTATGACATAGCCGCCCCAATCTCCTGACCTCAACCCCATAGAAAAGTTATGGGGCATTATAAATTACATGCTCTCGAGAAAGCAGTTGAAAAACAAAAGGGATTTGATTGTGAATTTCATATTCGAATGGAATTCAATGCTTGGAGATGAGATTTGCCAGAACCTAATCAAGTCAATGCCAAAAAGGGTTAAAAACGTTATTCAAAATAAAGGAGGACCCATAGATTATTAAATATTTCGAACTATATTACCTATTATAAATAAATTATACCTCCATTATTCTTTATTTAAAGCTGTTTGGTTATGTTTCTATTGATTACTAGTTGCAGGAAATAAGTGAGTCACTTTTTTTGTACAGAGTTTTTCCCTAAATTTCATTTATATCCAAAATTATAATTATCAATAGAATACCTTAGGATGAGTAAACATTTTTTAATAGTTGGTCGGGAAGGGGTTTTTATATTAGTAAGATTAAAAATTAGTTTAAACACAAAAAACAATGGGCGAAAAAATTTTTAAGTAAAAAAAAATCAAGTGAGTCATTTTATCGAACATCACTGTATTTTAAACCCCGTGCCGCATCCAAAAAAGTTTTAAAATTTCTCAACATGCTTCTATTTTAAAGTTTCTTTTTTAAAGATGAATTATAAGTAAACATGTCTGTTTTGTGATCTATCCTCAGTTTTTCTACTCGATTATCTTTAAATGCTTTCTATGTCTGCAATGATAAGTCATATAACATTGTTACAAATATTTAATCTGCAACTGTTTCTGTGTTCAAATTAAAATGAAATTTATCTATAGTAATTTAATGCATTTCCTTTAAGACAATCATTGCAGATTTTGATTTCTACATACTGGCCTACCTTACAATACCTTGTTTTATATGTGATGGATGCTTATATTATCCAAACTGATAAAATATAGTCAATTGTTTCTGTATATTCATCATAGAATTTGAACATATAAAATAATGAATACACATGAAAGTAATATATTATATCGTATAATTAGTGTACAAAGACTTTTTTAGGATTATGGAAAGCATTACTGGTATTTCGAGGAAAGATTCAGATTTTCCCGCACCCTGTTATCTCGGTAATAATACTAAAATTCTGCCAGGTACATACTGCCACTTGACCCTCAGCAACATTCATTAATGTGGCGACTCTGATGTCAAAGTTTGTGTGTACTAATCTAAACAAAATAATTACCAGATTGTTTGATTAAAAATAGTTTTTATCGAAGTAACAAAAATAATTTGTGGTATCGAAAACCTCCAAAACGATTAACTGGAAGAGAAAAAAAATTCGCTGATGTTTGAAGATAACAATTTCTAAGATTCTATTTCTATTAATGCTTGAATACCGATAAGAGAGGAAAGGATGAGTAAACATTGACAATGCAGTGGTAAAGAATCAGTTAATCATAGTATCAGCAAAAGGAGAATATTGTCTCAAAGTTGCGGACTGAGGTATGTAACAGTAATGATTCAAGTAAAACCTTATACATCAATGAGTTCTGACAATGCAAACCAAAGTAGAAGAAGAAAGAAGTAGCTATCCGAAAAAATAAAAATAAAAATAACGTCACATTCTCCCTAACTTTGAAATTCAAAACAATCTCCTAATGCTGATAATAATGATGAAACTTATGATATAGAAAAACTTCAAGATGAGAAACAAGAGGAAAAAAGCCCTTGATATCTGAAGAATGCAACGAAATGGAATCCAAAGATGAAGTGGAAAATGATGAGAATTTGTAAAAAGAGAAATTTAATATATATCAATATTTGCTTGGAACAATTTCTAAGAACATTGTCTTGTTGGAGTGGGCTGAGATATGACAAAGTCAAGAGAAACGATCCATGTAATTTGTAACGCATCAATGAGTCCTGACAATGCAAACCAAAGTATAAGGAGAAATATGTATATTATTGTACCGTTGAACTTTTTATAACTCTGAAATTTAAAAAACAAATCCCTTAATAATTATAATAATGATGACACTTATGATATGAAAAAACTCCAAAATGAGAAACTGGATGAAATATTAGCAATAATTAAATATCCGAAATGAATATAAGGTCAAATACTTTTTAACTTTAAAATTAGAAATATTCCCTGAATGTCGATGAAAAAATTATTTGAAATTTTGTAAACAAAAGAATATCCGTAAGTTGAAAAAAGAAAATAAAATCCTTAAAATTAAATGGAAATTTTAAAAACTATCGAGAACATGTAGACCCTTATATGAAATGTTTTCCTTTGTTTTCGGGGGGAAATGGATATAATCAGATTTTTAAATTGCGACGAGTTGTTAAAACAATGATTTGTACTAAGGGCATATTTCGCCTTTGACCCTACAATCTTGCTAAACTTTAAATTTTAATAATCTCTTCTTTTGATGAATAACCTTGTGATAAAATTTTTAACTTATACATAGTAAGTTAGATTTTCTGAGGGATTTTATATATATATATATATATATATATATATATATATATATATATATATATATATATATATATATGCAGTGACACCTATAAGTATTGAATACATGTTATTTTCCGTTATAACTCTAGTTTATGAATCGCCATTTTTCCTGATATTTGGTAAGTAATATCTCGTAATGTTGTTTTAGTTGTATGTGGAAGGATAATTAAAAACTCATGGTTGAATCCACTTCTTTATCAAAATTCAAAATTACCCTATACAAACGTATTGGATACATCAATTTAATATTTTGTTGCGTAGCCTCTGTTTTCTTTCACTGCTTCCAGTCGCTTTCTATAGTTGGCCACAAGTTTTCCACACTGATCCGCCGTTACTTTACCCCATTCTTCCTTGCATAATACCTGTAATGCTTGATATTTTTTGTATTCCGCTTATGAACTTAACCTTCAAAGTATTCCACAAATTCTCAATAGGATTCAAGTCGGGAGACTGACTTGGCCAATTGAACTAATACTATTATTTTCAAACCATTCCTTTGTAAGTTTTGCGGTATGTTTGGGATCATTGTCGTGTTGAAGCACGATATTCCGACCATGTCCTAAAGAAGTTGCAGATATCTGAAGGTTCTTCCCTAGAATCTCCCTGTACATGCTACCATTCATTCTACCATGGATAACTTGTAACGCACCAGTGCCCTTGGATGAAAAGCAACCCCATATCTTAATGGAAGCACTCCCAAACTTAACTGTGGGGATGGTATTGTGCTTGTTGAAGGCAGTGCCATTTTTTCGCCAAACACTTGTCGCTGTGTTCCTTCCGAATAGTTCAACTTTCGTTTCATCCGACCAGATTACCTTTTCCCAAAACTGCATACCTTTCTTTTCATAAGTTTCGATAAACTTTAATGGGTCTTTGACATGTTTGGTTTTCAGTAAAGGCACTTTTCTTGGTGATCTCGAATGAAAGCCTGTACGATATAGAGCTCTGCTCAAGATCAGTTTTAATTTCAGAACGAGTAATGAAGGGTTTTGTTTTGTACATTTCTGCTGATCCACCTTGAAGTACGCTCATTTTTTCTCGATCTTCCATTTCTTGGAAGGTTTGCTGTACCGTCGCCATACTTCTTATACTTTCTGATGATATTTTCTACTGTACTTAGTGCTAGATTCATTTCTTTGCTAATTTTTCGGTAACCTTGTCCTCCTTTGTGATGTTCACTGATTCTATCTCGCTTTCTCTGGATAATTCTTTAGTTTTTGCCATTTTTAATCCTTGAATTGCAGAATGCACATCAAAGAGTCATATGATTAGTAGCACCATCTTGTAAACAATTGTGTACTTCTCTGATTCAAATACTATCGAAAATTTGAATATTTAAAGTCTTTTAAAATACAAAGATACGATTGGAAATTTGAAAAAACGTGTCATGTATCCAATACATTTGCATAGGGTAATTTTGAACTTTGATAAAAAATAAAAAAATGGATTCAACCATGAGTTTTTAATTTTCCTTCCACATACAACTAAAGCAACTTTACGAGATATTACTTACCAAACATCAGGCAAAATGGCAAACATAAACTAGAGTTATAGATATTGTGTTTGTGTATGGGAAATTTGTTGTGTGTGTGAACTATGTGTGCTAGTACGGGTGAAAACATGTCTGTGAAACTGTGTGCTTGTACAAAACTGTACGTATCCGTGATATATGTGGGAAACTGTATCTTCACGTTGAAGTATATGTGTAAAAATATGTTTGAATCTGTTTATTTTTTAAAACTGTGTGAAATATGTGTGCATATGTCTGAAACAATATGTGTATGTGTAACCCCGTCACGCGTGCGTATGCGTGCGTGTTTGCGAACCTAACATGTATAAGTTATACACCAAATTTGCCAATTGTTGCAAAAAAAAATGAAGTGCTTCTCAACATGCAATCTGCTCTTTCATTAGACGCCGGAATAAAAATGGAAGGAAAAAAAATCTTGTAAATTAGCTGATATTTTCCTGATAGGTAAATTCAACAACACAATTATAACCATCGTTAATGCCGCGCGTCGAACATTTCCGGAGAAACTTGCAGAACTAACCCTTTTAAAATGCTAAGTCAACTAGTGCAGTCATACTGTACAATGAATTTTCGACCGTATTAAGCAAAACGAATCAAGCTGGTAATTGATCTAAGGGTGACTCTCAACACCGGTAAGCTACGATATTTCATCCACCAGGAGGTTCTAATCTGAACATGGTTATTTACATAATTTACAAGCGGATTATCATTCTTTCATCTGCTGTGCATTCCGGCCTTCAGCAGGTGCTTCTTAATCCGGTTAAACACTAGGAAATTTCAAATTATGCCTTTTATTTAATCTTCCGTTTTCCTTGTCTAGGGATATCTAGTCTAGCTCTTATCATTTGATCATATAATAATATTAAATCAATATCTTTACCGGTCATATGTACATGAATTCAATGGAAACTTATCGAGCAAAAAATGAACAGTAATAAATACCCGGATCAACAACAACAAAGGTGAGGATAATTGTGCATGTGTAAATAATATAAGTAAGGATTAATCTGTATCTGACTATATTTCAGAGATGAGGTATTATATACACTATTTACATTATTCGGACTCTTGACTTCGTCTTTGTCGCCAAGGACACATGGCACAGTGAATAAACACGTTCGTTAGATTCAGTGACAGGACCCAAACAGTGTGAGTTCATTACCCAGTTAAGGCACTGGAGAAATTGGTGGTGGGGGGGGGATTAACAGGAGATAACTGGTAACTGACATCCATTAAAAACATGGCACGTGGAACTAGAACAGTCTACCCCAGTGAGCAAAATAAGGGGTTCAGTTCGACATTCTAAACACCTGAATAAGGCCGGAGCATACAACGGCCGAAACGTTGTAATAAATATGGCGACAAAGATCAGGACAATAGTCCGAATAATGTAAATAAGGATTAATCTGTTGTGGATTTGAATCAGTACACAACAAAGAAAAAGATTTTTAAATATAAAAATATATGAAATTTTTCGCGTTTTGTTATTACAACTTAAACAACACTGATTCTTACGGGTATGACGGAACGGAACTGCTGAATAGAAAAATAATAATAAACATGGTTGCTTCTCGGAGATGTTTAAAATGCTATGTCGTATACAAGATTAGATATATACACATATACACGTGTCCCACACACAGAAATTACAACATATGTAACAACAACGGTGTTATAAAAAGGGGAATGTTACTTGTAATATTTTTAGATAGAAAAACGGAATTACTTCAGTTTCTTTACTAACTAGGTTAGATCATGTGGTTTTTTTCTGTAAGGCCAACTGCTATTGGCAAGTGAATCCTACTTCGCTAGGCTTTACCTCATAACTGCCTTCATCATTCTATTTCTTGACGTTATATACCGGCCATCACGTGATTCTCGTAACTATCTCAATAAAAAGGAGAGAATTCTAACAAAAAAAAACTAAATATTTCTTGGAATGCACTAGTGTTAATGTTCTTATATTTATCGGGATACGGTCCTTTCCTTGTAACAGTTTTGCATGAATATAAATAAGAAATAAATGTGGTTTATTCGTGTGTGTTTGTGAAAAAGAAGAGGCGAAGGAGAAAGTGAGGAGGAACGTGTAAGATTCCCGTATCTTGCTGAGGAAGACAGGTGAATATTTAAGTGAATTTCATTTAAGACGAGCGTCGTGTACTTTCCCCGTCTGTTGCTGATTATCTGCCTTAATCGGGTTATCTGTCTGAAACCTTTGTTTAAATACCCTTTTTTTTTCTTGGAGAGACCGTGACCCGTTGATTGGAAAAAGTTAAATATTTATTTTCGAAGCATTTCTCTAACTCAAAAACCATTTTTACGACCATTTGTATTCGAACATATTTGTGTTTATTTCCGTTCTCGCTCTTTAAATCCACATTCAACAAATTCAGAGAGAAGAGACAAAGTGATATTTAGTCACCACTATTAAAAAGAAGTTGAAAAATTGTATCTCTGGAAATACTTCAAACCTCCTTATAATTGTTATTAAAGATTTAGAAATATTATCTGGTAAAACGTTATTCCATTTCTTTGCACACCGACCAGTCGCCAGTCATACTTATATGGCATTTATCACTGGGTAACTTCACCTTATCACTGGGAAGTTTGTATGATTCAATTCGTAAGTCAATCATCACTGCCTGCTTTTGTTAAATGACACTGTGATCAGTTGATATTTTTACATAGAGCTATATAATTTAGACGGTGACTAAATGTTTTTTGCTCAATGGCCGAGCAGAGGGAGAGGAGGTGAATGTTATGAGGATATGTAGGATAGATATTGGTTGGTTCTCGAAAGCTCTAGATTCTAGCGATCGAGAAAGCATCACTACGAGGTACCATTACACAATGAATCAGTTCCGGGGAATAAACTCTCATCAATAAAATACGAATGGAATCTGGATTAGTCAAGTTAGTGTACGTGTTCTGCTGGGTGCTATAGCTGGGAAGGTCTGCACAGATGCAACCATGGAATGTATTCGACTAAACATCTACCAGATAAATACGGTCAGAATAGAATGAGGCTAACAATGTTTTGTCTGTGGTTAAGGAATTTAAGTAAGAAAATAATTCATTTTACCACTAGACCTTGTAAGCGCCTTTGGGCTCTGTCAAACTGGAAAATAAAGACTAAATAGCTCCATTACAGATATGGCACAGATACTTCATTCTTCTTTTAATTGGCTTTTGTAACGCTAAAGTATGGCAGTCGGAGACAGATACCTGGAGGAGCGGAATAAAAAATCGAGAATTTTCCAAGCATCTTTAACGATGGTTCTTATTTCGGATTTTAACTCTTCATTTTATATTTCTTTCTGGGGGTTCGGTACGTTTCGGCGTAGACCATTTGGCGTCGCTCATTTGGCGTCAGAAAATACATTCGATACAGCCGTTTAGCCGCCAGACTGTCGACGTCACTGTCTTTGACCAAAGGTACCCCCCAAAAAAGGATAAAAGCATTGAAAACAACTAACGTTTAATATGACTTTTTTTATTCATTTAGGGAATTAAGGATCCTATTAAAACACTAATGGAATAATGTAAATTCAAACTTAAATTAAAAATATTGTATTTCAAAAATATTAAAAAAGAACTTAGTAAAGATATTTAATCTTAGAAATCATTTCTTCATTTAGTAATTATGAGGACAACCCTCCAGGAACTCGATAGCATCTAATGATTTTACTTACATTATGACATTTTTTATTTGTAAGCATCTCTCTCTATTTTTTTTTTTTTTAGCTTGCTTGGGTGTTGATATCCAGCGATCAATTATTACGACGAAGTAGTAATCTGACGCCTAATCCTCCCTCTGTCGAAAAATTCCTAAGTAGAGTCGGCTACGCCGAATCGGCCACGCCGAATCGGCCACGCCGAATCGGCTACGGCGGAATGTCCCATCACCTGTTTCGGGATAAAAAGATAAATATACAGCAAATTTCCCTCGTGGCTATGAGTATTTACCACGTCAAAGTCGGCGTATGTTGATATGCATGTGATTATAGCTGCCACCATGCCGTACCGATATTTACTTACGATATCAAGCAACGCTTGAGTATGACCTTTTTAAAAGGGATAGACATGCTACTCTTGGGACAATTTCCTTCTCTAAGCAGGAACAGCATGTAGCCAAAAGAAGAATATGGCAATGTAATTGGATGGTTTCAATCCGTAGTGGTTTCATCAAAGTTTTCAATCTTCCAGCTGGATAACTTAACAAAAGTTAAAAAGTAAACAACCCTAGTGATATTGCCGACCGCCTGGGCATTGAATCATACATTTCTAGATGGTCTATTTCAGTTAGATGGCTGTAGATCTAGGGAAAAGGTTCGGCCAATATTTTACAGGTCTTGGGTTTAATATTGTCGGCTGAACAGACATCATCCTCTCCAGTTTACTCGCCGATACCCCAGCAGTGTTTCAGGTACGACTGGGTTACATATTAACAATTAGCACACTCACACAAAATTACTTATGATTGATGTGATGAATAGTCACCGCCATAATAAAGAAAGTAATAAAAAATATTCATGATGGTCAGAGCTCTGGATATTAAAATAGATAGATAGATAGATATAAACTGACACAGATAGATAGATAGATAGATAGATAGATAGATAGATAGATAGATAGATAGATAGATATAAACTGACACAGATAGATAGATACATGGATAGATAGAAACTGGCAGATAGATAGATAGATAGATAGATAGATAGATAGATAGATAAAAAGAAACTGGCAGATAGATAGATAGATAGATAGATAGATAGATATAAAGAAAGAAACTGACAGATAGATAGATGGATAGATAGATAGATAGATAGATAGATAGATAGATAGATAGATAGATAGATAAAAAGAAACTGGCAGATAGATAGATAGATAGATAGATAGATAGATAGATAGATAGATAGATATAAAGAAAGAAACTGACAGATAGATAGATAGATAGATAGATAGATAGATAGATAGATAGAAACTGGCAGATAGATAGATAGATAGATAGATAGATAGATAGATAGATAGATAGATATAAACTGATACAGATAGACAGATAGATAGATAGATATAGAGAAAGAAAGAAAGAAACTGTATAATTCTACAAACATCATCTAAGATATTGTTCAAACTACATTTTAATGATTGCGAATGTGTTCACTGTAGGGAATATTGTTATAACCTTAAACCATTATTCGATTGTCAGGTGTTATAATATGATGATCTGATAACCGCTTAATGCTTGAAACTAACATTCCTCATCCAATTAAGATCTCTCTCTTCCCCCCCTCTCTCTCTCTCTCTCTATATATATATATATATATATATATATATATATATATATATATATATGCGTTTGTGTGTGTGTGCCTGTGTGTATGCGTGTAACTGTACGTATGTTTGCATATGTATAAACATAAAATCAAAAAGATTTCATATATAAATTCTTGGCATTATCCTGTCTTTTTTTTCATTTCCATCGATAACAAAATGTTATTCTTTAAATCCCTATGAGACCTTCTACAAAACACCCGCTGCCAGACTGATAATTACTTTTACAATTCAAATGGGGCATATTTACCCCCGACCAAATTCTAATTTCCAACAATTTCCTTGATCTTTACCCAATGTCTTATCTTTATACAACGCATTCTTCTCATTTCAATTTTCAATATTTTCTCCTCCTCAGTAAAGTTGACATTTTTTTTCGATTCATTTCTTTCTATAATATCTATATCTTCTGTTTCATTTCCCCTTCTCCCTTTTCCTAATCCATCCATCCTCACTTTTTTTTTCTCCTCTATTCCTCTTTCTTTGGAGCTTGCATTTTATTTATATTTTCATATAAATTCTATTTTCATATTGTCCTTATCATTTTCTTTTTTCATTCACCATTTCTCTTTTCTCAGTTTCTCCTCCTAAATTTCCTTTCATCTTTTCTCTTTTTCTTTGTAAAATTTTCTACATCCATATCTTCCCCTCCCCTATTCGACTCCATATTTATCCCTTAGCTTCTTCTCTTCTAATCAGTTACATATAATTCTTGATTACTTTCAAGCGGTGGCCTCGTCCAGTGGTCGTCCGATCTTCACAGAGACGCTAACCAAGTAAAAGAGAAGATGAAAAAGGACCAGAAAATTACCCTCTAGTGGATCATTTCTTATAACAGAACTAGGAGAAACGTCCTCAGAATCAAAACTACACATTACCGCAGCCCATGAATAAATAGTTAATCATGTTTCTACATTATGACAATAACGCATATTATATGCTTAAACTTGGCAGATAGACTCATTATACGGCATAATAATCTACATACATACATACATACATACATATATTACATTAGTAAACTTTGATGGTTCAGAGACCCGCGAGCTGATAGGTATATATTTATGATATGAACTAACTGAAATAATCGATAGAAATGATATAGGCCTCACCGGGGACGATGTTCTCATAAATCCCACAAAGCTGTAATAAACAAAAAAACAGACAGGACTAGAAAGATCACCATAAAAATCTCCAAAAGTATAGGATTCGAAATAGACATAAAATAAAACCTAAAAGATGTAAATTCCTTAGATGTCACATTCAAACCAACAATGATATACATATCAACCATATAGAAAATCAAGCGTCAAACTACTTTCCATCGGGCAAAAATTGTCAAACAGATACCACAATCATTTAACCGCAGGTTATCTGAGAATTCTTCCAGCGAAGCCATTTTCAAAGAAGCCATTTTCAACGATTACTAAACAGCACTAGTCTGAGGAAACAGACTCTATTTGCCAGGATTTTTTTTGTTTTCTTTACTGTTCCTAATTCCGGTCATCTGGCCTTAATTACTGTTGTTATTTTGTTTGGGTCACAAAACGCAAGAAGATTGCATGATTCATTCTCTAATATTTTAAAACACCATTAATTAGACTATAACAGGGGTGGATAAACCGAGGTGAACGAGTCATACGCGGCTCTTGGATCTTTCATATGCGACTCGTGGTAATAATTTGACTGGGCTTCTTTTTTTAATCACAGTTAATATAAAAGCTAAATAAGAAAAAATAAGCCTTTATAATTATTTACTGGGTATCAATTGAGACCCCATTCGATTAAAACGTGAGTTTAATGTTCATGATTAGTAAAAAAATATTTAAGAATTTAAATCCTAATTTTAATGCTAGATCTGAGTGAGGTATTGTTCTTTAGAGCTGAGGGAAGGAATCGTGGGAGGCAGAGGAAATAATGAAATTTCCGGCCAGCAAGGATGACAGAGGAATATTAGAAGACTGGGTTCATGGTAAGGGAATTAAGGGGACGACACTCACCTCATATATATTAATACGGTGTAACAAAGACGTTGAACTGTGAAGATCTATTTGGTTTACTTCGGATACAAGTTTTGTTTAAAGTATCAAGATTTAGAAAACATTTGAAATATATATATATATATATATATATATATATATATATATATATTGTGTATATTTAGGCAGCAATTTTTCATTGATGCATGTTTCACTAAATAATATAGACAAGTTTTGTCTATTTATTTCAAGTAAGTTTTTTTCATACTGTCTGATAAGCTTAATAACATTATCACATATATGTGTGTGTGTGTGTGTGTGTGTGTGTGTGTGTGTGTGTGTGTTACTTTGTGGTTACTGAAACCAATACAAATTAACAGTTTAAAAAACGTCATATACGAATAAATATTATTGCAGACATGCATTTGTTAATATGTATATAAATATTTTCTAACAGAATGTGTATGTAACAAAAACCTATGTATAAATTTTGTTCATGTCTTGCGGCTCTCAAAAAAACAAAACAACTGATCTTAATCGTATGTGACTCTTATATTAACTCTGGCCACCCCTGTGGAACAGTGCAAAGATTGTTTCGATTACATAGGTAATCGAAACAATCTTTGCACTGTTCTAACTGATCAACTTCTCTCACAGAGTTATACTGGTCTTGTATTCATTCAGTAATAATATACTATATTCCCTTTTTTTCATTGTCTCATCTATATTTTCCCCACAGTGTATATGACTTGTTTTCCTGTGTTTTTATCGATTTTTCCTTTGTAGAGTTGATTCTTATAGCTTTGTTTTTGACTGTTGTTAAGAGCAATTAAATTATTCTCTTAAGGTTTTCTCTATGTCGCCATGTCAATATCGATTTATTTGCCACTCCTTGGATTTGTCTACTGAACTGTCAATATAATTGTTTTTCTCTCGCTTTTGCGTTCTCGTCTTGACGCTTGCTCGGTTTGTGTACATACTTCTTTTTAAGGCAGATTTCGGCTGTTGTCTTTCCTTATTCTGTTCTGACTATTCTTCTTGTGTCAAGTTCGATGAAGACAACACAATCCCCGATGCTTACTATTAGACTTCCTCTTTCTTTTCTGTCAATGTTGTCATTCAGCTATTGCAGCTTATGCATCATCAACAGTTTTTTTTCTCTTTGCCTTCCAGGTTTCTAAATGCCTCTCTTGTCTAGTTGAAAAATTGTGCTTAGATAGAAACGCAATACCCCCAATTTATTTTGATCAGAATATGGCCATTAATCTGCAAATTAATTGAAACAAAACGAATAATTCTGTTATTAGTTACTATTTTTCATATTTCTTCAATTAAACATGACCCAGTACACCTTTTAATACTTCTTATGTACAATCCACGAAGTAGTTCCTTGCAAATTGATCACAGATTCTCGACTGGATTTAAATCAGGAGAGTTTCCGGGCCAGTCTATTGTACTTTGATTTCGACACTGGTAAAAGTTGCCAGTGTGTTCGTACAGCGTTATAATTTTCGTTTGCTTCCTTGGAGTAACGACTATCGCAGACAATGACCGTCGGACAACTAATCGACAGTCGAGACAATAGTGATTGGGCGTGATAAAAAGCTGATGCAATCTCGGAATACGAAATGTTTTTCAATGCCAAACTAATTTCATCATACACCCCTAAAATAGTTTCATATTAGTTCACACCACTGAAAATGACCTAATCTGGTGGAAAATAGAAATCGATTACAATGTGGGTTTAAAATTGATCGTATAATGAAAGAAAGGAAACTGAAGCGGTTGTTTCAATTTATTTACACAAGGGTGTAGACATCAAGTCACTTTCTATTTTTATTTTTTATAGAAGTACCCGTGATAATTTCAGAGTTTGCCTATTTGGATTTCCTGATGAATCTTAATTTTTATTTAAATGATTGTATCAATTCGGTTTCGCAACTATAAAACTGACCCTTAAAATTTCATTGTGACATCTTAAATATTTGAGCTTAACAACTTTAGTAAAATATTGCAATGACAATCATAAATGTGAATGCTGGTCATTATTTAATGAAGAAAAATTATCCCATTTCATTGTATGGTCGGTTGGTGCAGATCGGGTAGAGAAATCGGAGAGCCGAGATCGAACTTCGTTAAAGGTCTTTACATTCACGCGCATAAATCCATACTCTTGGAAAAGTTTTGAATCTATCGCCTCCCCGCTTGCTCAGGGATAACTATTTGGACGTCTATCCGGGAAAAATCATTGTTATTCTCGAAAATTTTGTTAATGCAATATTCATAGACAAAAAACAATTATCTTTACAATCCAAAACACGTATATATCAGATTTAAATCGCCCACCAATGTTTGGTAAGTCGTAAAAAAAACAATCAATCAATCGCCGAAGCAGACAAGACGCTACCCCTCCTCTGTCTATTGTTTGTTTGTTTGTTTGTTTGTTTTCTTTCTTTCTTTCTTTCTTTCTTTCTTTCTTTCTTTCTTTCTTTCTTTCTTTGTATCACTAAACCAAATTATGTTTCTGATATTTGTTTTTGTCTTTGCACGCGATTAAAACGAATAGTCTATTATTTATAGAGTATGGCATGGGCGTAACATACATGGTAGAAAGCTAAGAAACAAATGGAATAAATGAATGAACTACTCTGTAATTTTCCTAGATCCAATTACGTTTTAAAATTTAAAGATAAATATAGTGTACTGCTACTAACAGTAATGAGCAAGAGACTCGTCATTTCTATTTTTTTTTTTTTGAATATTATACGTACAATTTAAAATATTTTCTATTTTTATATATCGCGTTAAAAAAGAGAGAAATTCATACTGACACATATTTTGTCGAAATAAAATTATTCTTATATATAAATAGGTATTTCTTTACAGAATATAATATGATTATTTGAAGCTTACCGCTGTCCAATGCAGCATTTTCAAATATTTTCATTGTTACAGTGTTCAGTACCGATTGAATATTATTTCTAGTTTTGCAAGAAACACACAGATAAAAAATGAACCCCTAATACCGGGGTGAGTATGAATGATGAAAGAAAATTACAATTATTACGATTTAAACTGCAATAGAAAATATGTTTATTTTCATCTTAAGTATTTAAAAATATGTTCCAAACAAAATTCACGCTACTGCACGCCATATTTGATGCTTTGTGGAGAAAAGGCATCCTATAATAGGAAAGAAATCAGTATATATAATACCCTTTAAACCCAGTCTAATAGGAAGGGAACAGTGAAATATCTCTCCGTTGCGTGGCAGTTCTTTGCTGCAATTATATTTTCATCAAATTTTACTTAAGCTCAAATATTTACGATGTCACATTTCATATCCAGATATAATTGTATTTGGGTCAGAATTAAAAATATAAAAATCTAATCTCGTTAATCCTCTTTGGATACCTCAGTACGGGCGACTCAAAATATCCTGACCAATATCTCCCTACAACGGTTTCTGCAGAATTATGAATTGCCTGTATGCCATCTGTATTAATCATCAATAAAAGAATGCAGCTAAAAGGTATAATTTCGAATATAGATTAGAAAAATGTCTGCCTTATAGATGTGACACTATCCAATCTTCACAGATGCCGTTTGTTTTATTTAGTCCTATGATTGATTATAACAATACTGGAATAACCTAAGTTCTTGATGAAGGCATGAAAGATAGTGAGCCATCCAACTAACTGTGACCAACGTGACCAGATCTTATTCTACCTAAAATGGTGAACGAGACTCGACACAATCAATTGGCATTAGTCCCAGAATGGTACTTAATATTCTAATTATTTTCTTTTGCTTAACAGAGTCTAGTCTTGGAGAACTGTATTAATAGATAGAAGGAAATGGAATAAAAATATTTACCAAACATATTTGACATTGATTATTTTAGAGACAATTTTTCAATCTCAGACAGAGTTCAAAATTCGAACCATTGCTATTACACGGAAAAAGAGAACAAAATATAGAATATAATGGCTGGGAAATCCAAATAATTTTAGTAGTTACGGGGGAGGTATATTAGATTTTGCAGTATTTCTGAAATACTTTCAGTATTCCTGCAACTACCAATACTCTTGGTTTGAAAGAAGCCTTTAACTGTCAAAAGCCTTCATGCCAACACAAGTAAATCTTGCTAAATGTATGTATGTTTTTTTTCGAAATTGGTAACCAATTCAGAATACTAAAACCTTCAATCCTGAACGCTCACATTTACAGGTATACCCCAAGAGGTTCCAAGCGACTTTTTTTATATATTTAACACTACCGTTAATGTAGTCGAAGAACCAATATACCTATTATTAACAGCTGAGCAATTTAAACACCTGATGTTCTTTTCCAACAAAGTCCATCAATATATATATATTGTGCGTGTATGTGTTATTTTTGCGTGTTGATGGTTTGTCTGTTTTGCAGTATTTTATTACATTTTTACACTTTGTGCATAAACTGCCGTATATCCAGAAGAAATTTCTGGAAAAAAGTCGACAGTTCATACTATCGACAAGCTTTCAGCAATATCAGAAAAATATTTTCATTAATTAATTTCAAACTAGCATTTTTATAAATGCGAAAAATCTAATCAAGAACTAACGTATACCTTATACGAGTGACGTAATAATTTAAAAAAAAAGATTTTAATTATTTGAAATTTACGGAGCTCCGTTTGCATGAAAAGGCAAAATAAATTTAATTTGTAAACTACAACTACGCCTCTTCATATGTGTAAATTAATTGTGTGCAACCCCGAAGCTCACTATTCGCCTTTTTCGTTCTTGTGTCGTTAACAGTTTTGATTTCCAGGTTTAAAAAAGGACCCTTATAGCCTCAAAAAAGAAGTTTGTTTTGCACAGAAAGCAGCATTTAAGCTAAACCTCAAAATATTTCTATTGAAAATCTTAATGAAATACTCGTGGAAATGTCAATGTTTACCTATTTTAATTTTCTGGTGGATATTAAATATTATGTAAACACCAGCCCAGATCTAGCAACAAAACTCCATTCTTGATTTGATCTAACTCTTTTAAAATAGAATACTGTTGCAAGTGTTAGGTATTTATCTATCTATCTAGCTAGCTAGATAGATAGTAGAATTATGTATGCATAAGCGTTTGTGTATGTGTGTGTGTTTGTGTTTGCTATTTTTTGTCAAAGTTTAAGTGAACTTACGCTAAATACTGTTGCTATTATTCAATTCCAAAATGAATTCCGAAATGAAAGAACAGTGAGTATTACTTGGACATCATTATTTTTCGTATGATATCACTTAAATAAATGCAACGAAAAACACTCTGATGCCTACTGAGAGTGAGAGAAACAATAAGGACAATAAAAGAAAAGTACGACATTAGATGCCGTTTGGAACTGAACAATTCTTTTAAGATTTTTGTTGACATGAAAGCAAGAACCCGTAAGAGAGTTCCACAAGCGATTAGTGCATAAGAAGAAACTACTAACATAGAACACGCAGATAAATCAACGAATTTCAACATGTAAATAAATTATGAGACCCAATACTCTAGTAAAGTATATCAGTAAAACACAATAAATGATGTTATTATTTTTCCGCGAGATAAGTAAAGGAAGAATTATTTTTTTTTATAATATTTAGAAAACTTTACACATCCGTAGGCGTCTATTCAATTATTGATTAAGTTTAAAAATCTCCACCAGACATATGAAACTAGAAACAGTTATTTGTATAGAAATTAAGCATTTGCTGAATAAAACTGCCTCAAAGTAATATATAAATGTTAATTCGCTCATTGGCAATTTTTATACAATCATTCTTTAAGATTTATAACAGCTTTGATGGCTCTTGTCTTGTATTTCCATGAATTATTACCTGATTTAAGAGAATCGTCCGTAATCGGGATTATCGAGTCAATGCGAACGATACTTTCCTTAGCTATAGAGTATGTGTTTCGCCAGGGTGATATAGAGTTTTGAATTAAAAATTCTCCTTCTCCTAGATAGGTTGCCACACAAGGCTCTAGAGCCCATGCTATCCTGTTATTTATCCAGAGATGGGAGGGAGAGAACAGATGAATACATATTTTCCAACAGTATTAGCATGTAAGTGAATGCAATGTACTCGACTGGAATTCGAACACGGCTCTCCGATTCCTTAATCCGAGCCTCAATCCATTCAAGGTAACACCTTCAATATCTGAAACAATTAAAGCAGTTCACAGAATCTCCTTGTTTTCCAGTTTATTTCCTCATTAAGAATTCCAGTATATACTTCTCTTTGTAACCCATCCATAAGCCTTAATCAACTGTGTATTTGGGTGTGAAAGCTGCGATGCTCTAAGACGTGTGAACATTGACGCATGCGCATGTGTAAAAGCCTTCTTCCTCACGTGTTTGTACGTAATCTTCTCTAGATTCTGATGTTGTAAGAAATCGATAGAAAACCTTGCACATTTCTAGTTGCTATTTGATAAACATGTCGGTCTCGTGGCGAAATGGTCTTCAACTAATGCTTGATATTTTTTTAACATCTACAAAATATTCACTTGTAGTTATTTTCCTTTTCCTGGTTTAAGCATTTTCTTTCAGTATCATTAATATGACGCATTTTCGATTTTAGCAGACATATTTTCCATTCCATTGAGGAAACTTCGGATTCTTGCAAAACGAATATATTTCATTGGCAACAATCTTTGTCAGGTATATTATGTAAATTTCATAGTTAGTGAACGAAACTTTAGACCAACTCGTTAGTTAAATGGAGTTCAAATTTGAAATTGGTTTATATAAATATTCACAATTATGACGTCATAAAGATATTTATTAAAAAAAACATATTAAAAATATCTGAGGTTATAGCTTTGACGATAAGGTGCCCAATGCTGATCTTCTTTCAAAATGTATCATATTGAGACTTTCCTGATGCAGTTCCTATATTGATGGGATGATAATGCTACATGATTGAATGACGAAAAATACAAAATATACTCATGTATATATCCACCTTGACAGTGGACAACGGACTGTTTAGCGGGCGTGACTCAGGTATAACCTCTCAGCTGTCAATTTTCCTCATACTAACATCGAGCGATTTGCCCGGGATAGAAATAACTAGAGAAACATGCGACAGAGTGGTATCAGAAATTTAGGAATCAGTTGTACTGACCAGCTAAGAGACGAGTGACATATTTAGTATCTCTGGGTATTCTCGCTGTTACACAATATGAGGATTGGATGTAAGTGACTAGAAGGACGAAAGTGACACATACGACAGAAAGATAAAACTGAATGAGACTGTTGGATATTAATACCTCGAAATTTAGGGATATTCCAGCATATATATATATATATATATATATATATATATATATATATATATATATATTGAACCTCTTTTTGGAAAAGTATTATTTGTTGTTTATTGGAATTTATTCCGTATACACCAATCCTATACTTGGGCATACATACATACATATATATATATATATATATATATATATATATATATATGTGTGTGTGTGTGTGTGTGTGTGTGTGTGTTTGTGTGTGTGTGTGTGTGTGTGTATATTGAACACTCTTTAAGAATAGTATTATTTGTTGGTTATTGGAATTTATTCCATATGCACTAATCCTATACTTTGGTATATATATATGTCAAAATAAGGGAAATAAAAAATGGATTAAAAAAAGAAAAAATCTGTTAGTTTTACGTCTGGTTAACCTAGCCCTCTCTTAAACAAGTAGAACTTGTCAGATCTGGCTACAATCATGATACATTTGTCGCTGGCATATTATACACAATCTTCAATGATTCCATGTCTACACTTCAGTTTATCGAGGCATGAAAAAATGACTCACCCACTTCCACGGTCTGACCTTATTTTTCTATTTATCGGTGATCTGAAATTTAATTGGTTAATCGAGACATACCCACATGTATATTTTTTAATTTCTGACCTTATGCCCCCTTTAAGGAAAAGAGGTAACGGATTGTTTTTAAATTTCCCTAAGAAATCATTTTATAACCAGTTACCTACCATCGACTGATGAATTACTATAGTATTGAAGCATGATACTTTCGTGCAGCCATTTCAAAATGTTTTTATTATAATCTCTTATAAGGTATATATATATATATATATATTGCTTGTATTTAGCCATGAAAAAACCTATCAGCACACATTCATGTACACTTAACTACAAGAGCGAATGCCCATATTACTACAAAATAGCAATTATATAAAATCTAATACATCGTGCAGAAATCAATTCCTCCACAAATCAGATTTTACAGTGAACTAAAGAATATGAAAAAAAAAACATTAATAATGGATTTTCAAACTATATAGTTTATGAAAAAAAATAGATGATTTCTTAGAAGTCTCAATACTAAGCAAACAGAACATAATACTGTTTTAACTAATCACAAATATTAATCTCCTATATCGTAGTCAAATACATACAAATTATAAACAAGATCAATATTTAGTAAATACTAATATTACTTCATTATAGTTTTGTCCGTGTACTGGTCAATATGTTGTAATGTAATTGTCAACTTTGATAATGGCTTATGTAAGCCGAAACCTGAGATAGGATTAAAAAATATGTATCAATATTGTGATTTTCTTTCTTCTTTTAATGATAATGTTATTAAGCTTATCAGACGATATGAGAATAATTTACATAAAATAGACAAAACTTTTCTATATTATTTATTGAGCATGCATCAATATATATATATATATATATATATATATATATATATATAAGCATTTCACCCCAAACAAGGCAGGGAAGCCACAAGGACGCAAGGGGTTACAGAAAATTTAGAGCAAGATCAGATACAGTGATAGAAGAAAGGATGAGGGTAGTGGATAGATCAAGGCAACTGGAGATGTCGATTGACATTACACTTGAATAGCTGGAGATTATAGCTCACAGGGAAACAGGAAAAGGGAAGGGAGTTCCATATATATATATATATATATATATATATATATATATATAAACATTACTTATTGTTATGAGCAACTGGAAGCGTCATGTGGAACTAGAGATGATCAATATTAGAATCATTACGCGTTGAATGCATGCAATATAAAACTACAAGAACTGCCACAGAACCTAGTAACAGAAAGAAAGAAGAATAGAATAAACTTCAATTGTTTGATATAAGATAGCATCAATACACCTCTGCCTTCTCACCGGACTTATTCAAGTTATAGAGTGAGACGATTCTGACACAATTAGAACTCTTGCCAGGATTCGTTATTGGCAGGCACCATCTTCACATAAGATATGCGGATGACAGTGTTGTTAGCAGACACAGAAATTAAGAGAAATTAGACTAAACATCAATTTTAAGAAGACAGGATTCATTGGTTTCATTAAAATAAAGCAGCTCAAAATGCAAATTTTATATATACAACGTGTGAAAAGGCGTGAAATAACAGGCGACCGTCAACCGCCAACCATAGGAGATAACACAATTTCGGTGGCTAAAGTGGTACTTCCACTCCTGGTATCACCAGCAGCTTTTGCCACCAGACAGGGTATTTTTTGTAGACGTTTAATCTCTTTCGCGCTTCACATCGTTTCCAGACTCAACAGACATCGAGTTGGATCTGATCAAGATCCATAATAAACAAAGTTGAATAAAACCATGCACGCAACACAATCCTACTTCGGACGTCAAATACATCTGTTTACCTTACGTCATTGATAACGGTCTTTACGTGAGCGCTGTGCATTGGTTACCGATCAAAAGCAAACACTTTTAACATATCTACAAAAACAATATCCTTCCCAGTGGCAGTACCGCTTCAGCCACCGAAATTGGTTGTCAATTTCTACATGTCGAACCTCGAAAATAAGATATTTCCAGATTTAAAAAAAAATCATCCATCTGCCTAAGATGATATCCTTATGTTAGTTAAAAATACAGATAAAATACTTCAACTTCAAAAACATTTCCAAAATAATTCCGTCCTTAAATTCATGTATGAACACAATAGTACTAATATAATTGATTTCCTTGACATATTGATAAACACAAATAATAACAAATTTACTATTTCGCCATGCAAAAAAACTACCAGCATAAATTCATGTACACTTAACTACAAGAGCGAATACCGAAATTACTACAAAACAGAAATTATAAAAAATCTAATACATCGTGCAGAAACTAATTCATCCACAAAAGACATTTCTTACAGTGAATTAAAGAATATAAAACAAACAATTATTAATAATAACTTTTTAAACTATATAGTTGATGAAGAAATAAGATGCTTTCTTAGAAGTCTCAATACTAAGCAAATACAGCATAATACTGCTTCAACTAATCTCAAACATATCAATCTCCTATAGTGTATTCAAATGCATACAAATTATAAAAAGAAGAAAATATACTAAAAATAGTAAATAATATTATATCTACAACAGATCCTAGCCAAATAATTAAGATAATCATAAACTACACTAAATCTAGTATAATCAACTCAATTATTCGCAATGATTCTTCTACCGGGTTAGTGATTTGCAAAAAACCAACAAAGCTTACAAATTCAAGTGCTCTTTGGGAGATTGTATCTCTAACGAATTAAATAATATTTATGTTGATCGTACCAGAAACTCGCTTTCACAACGCTTGACACTACATTTGAATGAGAACTCTAACATTTTTAGGCATTTAAAACAACGTGACTGGCTATATACACAATTCCGGAAAAATCCTCGTTGAAAACACAACTATAACATGAAACAATAAACAAAAACTAAAAATTCTTGAAGCTATATGCATAAAAACAGTTGAAACCTAACCTGAACAAAATAAACTGTAAAATCTCCACAAATATTCTTAAATGTCTATAATTGAAAACAGAAGCCATTTTTTATACCAATGGCTTCCCATACTAAATGTTCTCGCGTGGTAATGTGACGCCATGAGATGCGGTGCGATTTTCGTTTCCAGGTCTCATATGCACGAGTTTGTCGTTGCTTGGATATCTTCCATGTAAACAAAAACATACTATCATTATTGTTTTGTCCGTGTATTGTTTAATATATTTAATGCAATTGTCATCTTTGATAATGGCTTATGTAAGCCGAAAGCTTAGATAGGATTAAAAAATATGTATCAATATTGTGATTTTCCCTTTTATTTTAATGATAATGATATTATGCTTATCAGACGATATGAAAAGAAGATACATAAAAAACAGACAAAACTTTTCCATATTATTTAATGAAACATGCATCGATATATATATATATATATATATATATATATATATATATATGTGTGTGTGTGTGTGTGTCTGTGTTTGTGTGTGTATGTGTGTGTGTGTGTGTGTGACACTATTTAGGGTTGTGTGAAAAAAAAAGGCGGTAATTAAATTAGGTGATGAGAAGCTATCACGAAAAGACACTGAACGATGTTATTTTTTCTAACAAAGAAAAGCAGTAAAGATTTTATTTTCATTATCGAAGAAAGTAAGATCATGGTTCTGCCGGGACTAATTTGATTTATGACGACACACCGAATAAAATACAGCCGTCTACCCATGGCGATAATGAAAATTTCAAATTGGTCGAGTGGCCTACGGAACAGAGTGCTAAGAGATAATATTAATTAAGCACGAACTAAACGAAAAACAAAATGTCCGTTGGACCACCCAAGTTACAAAGAAAGAAAGACTGTCCCAATAGCTATCTGCGGAGATGTCGTTTGGAAAAGGCACCTGTTTCATGTCAAGAACTGGCCATGATAAAAAAGAAAAAAACTATTTTATCGGAACAGTTAATTAGCGACAGAATGCAAATACGTACAGTTAAACCACCCACTTGACGCTGACGAAAAGTCTCGATTGATGAACTCCAGATGGGATTCGGTTAAGATAAGAGTCTAAGGATTTGTTGTCGGGAAAAAGAAAAGAAAGAAAAGAAAAAAAAGAAGATAATTTTTTTTCTTTGAGCAATAATTAACAAACACCTACGCCGCTGAGCGTTCATTGGCTGAAGGGTGGCGTGAGCGGTAGGCGAAGTTAAAGTATGAAGAAGGAGGGGGAGGCCTGTTGACGCCCCTTGAAGGGATTGGTGTGAGATGCCACTGTGAGAGAGAGGGGAAACCTGTTGACGCCTCTGAAGGGATTGGGTGAGATACCCATATAAGAAAGGAAGAAATTGGGAGGACCATTCCCTTAAAGTAGAAAGTAAAAGATTTCCAAAAATGGAAGGTGATGGGTTTTCCTGGCCAAAAACAAAGAAAATTCTTAATGCGGATTTAGAATTATCAAGGAACCTCAAACCCCGACAAACCCACCCCGGCTTTGGTCGGCGTCCATATAAGCAGAGTCGCAACGACTGGACGGCAGTTGAGGTGGGGTTGGGGAGACAGGCAGTTGCAGTTTTCAGTTGAGCTGAGAGCTCTGAAGATCCGCCTCGCAGAAAGCTGACTTAAGATTCACGCATTCTCGACCTCAACTTCTAACCAAAAACAATTTATTTTTGAAGAACGACTTAGACTCACACCACCAAAACAAGTTTTACGAAGATCGCCTGAAGATACACCAAGAACCAGTTTCTTATAAAACAAACAACTTAAGATGTTAAGACTCGCCTAACAAACACAAAGTGTCACGAATCCATATAGCGGTTTGGGAGAAAGACGCAGTCCTGTATTCAGCAATTAGATATAAAATATTGTTATCCTTTTTTTAACACATTTGAACTGTTCGAGTTATTACTTTATTTTCTTTTACATATACTTGTGCGGTATTACCCTTGTTCGGACTCGACTTGCATTACGGTCCGGCGACTGATTGAATTCGTCTACCTAAAATGAAATCACAACGTGGGTAGGTTAGACTAGAAATCAAAACAGTTACTTCGGTAACCAAACGTTGGAGGCGAGCTGGGAACGACAAGGCTGATACCGAATCTAACCAGATTCCCATCCGAATCAGCAAAAGGTAAGAACGTCTAATTTGGTGCCGCGACCAATATCAAGTCACATCGGTCGTCACAGGACAGGATAGGACGGCGACGGCGCGGAGACAGACGGGGTGACGTCACAATTGGCGCCGCGACCAGGACAGCACGGCGGGCGCGGCCAGGCAGACGTCACGATTGGCGCAGCGACCCGGGGTGACGTCACATATATATATATATATATATATATATATATATATATATATATATATATATAGATGTGAGAAAAATATATTTTTAAGGTATTCAATATTTAAGGGTAAAATTCTTAATATCAGAGATAGAGCGAATGCAAATATAAAAGTGAACATTGGGCAACATTCTATTTCATGCTTGAAAAGCAATCTTCAGACAATTTGTTGTATTTTGCAGTAAAAATATATTTTGGCCAATGAATCATAATAGGTAATATGGACTATAGTATTGTGAGCTATTTTTCAAATTATTCTACATGTTACAGAGTAAAAATACTTGTAGATAGGAATGCATTTATTTGTTTATCTTTTATAATATTTGTTAACATTTTACTCATTATTTAATATTGACTAATTATTTGTTGAATATTGCTATTACATTTATTTATGCTCGTTTCTTGTTTGTTAGTTTATTTATAATTTACTTACTTTTATGCAGATATCATACTTATTATAAAACCCAGGTTGTGTGTGTGCGTTCGTTTATATATCGGATCGGATTTACTACATTTTTCAACCTATTTCAACAAAACTTCACAGGACTACGTAAAATTACCTTTACTTGCGGTGGTTCTGACAGCGCCAAAAATTGGAGAAACACAATTATTTTCGCAATAAATAATTTTGAAAACACGATTAAGAGGCAACACGAGAATGAAAGGGGGACAACTCATATCGAGTTATACTTTGTGAGTGTGTGTCTGTGTTCGTTTATATATGGGATCGGATTTCCTACATTTTTCAACTGATTTCAATAAAACTTCACTTTTTTGGGGAGGTAGTGTTTCTTATTGTCTTGCACACTTTTTTCTTTCTTTTTACATTCAGAATGCTTTAAAAATTTCATTTACAAGACAATTGTTTATAATAAAATTCTGAGTTTGGATTTGACCAATTCGTAAAAAAAAAAATAATTAAGACATGCGTGTCCGTCAACCTTAAACAATAATCTTTGTCAATATTAATTTTTCAGTCTTTATAATGGTCGATACTTGATCTATCTCTTACTGTTACATTCCCGGGCAACGCCGGGTTCTACTGTTAGTATATATATATATATATATATATATATATATATATATATATATATATATATATATATATATATATATATATATTTTATTATATATATATATATATGTATGTGTATGTGTTGTGTGTCTGTGTTTGTGTGTGTATGTGCGCATGTGCATATGCATATATGTATAAGGTGTCCGTATCTCTATATGTTAAATGACACAGACACTCTCAGAGAGGTGTAATATCTTTACACTGACTTTTATGTTTAGGTTGACGTTACAGAAAAAAAATGATAATTCAGCATCCTTTCGGAATGCTACAAAATAATCCTCACTAGAACCAGAAATGCCATTGGTCACCAATTCTTCATGATTGCACTTTGTTTTGGGTCAGTCCGTTGCATTTTTCTCAATTTGGACTGACAAACGCTTTCGAAATGCCTAATGTTTTTTTTTTTTTTTAGGGTTTTACAATGACTCAGACGATATTTATTTTCATAAGCGAATAACAAACATACAAATGATTGTATATCGTCAAACATATATCTATCCATGTATTTGAATAACGCTAACGTCTTGATGTCGGATTAATAGAATTTTTTATAAAAAAAATTATGATGTAGCATTAGCTATTAATGACATATATAGATGGCAATGTGTGTGTTTGTGTGTGTGACTTCTTGCGTAGTTGTGTCATGATGTTTACTAAATGTTTCCGGTTTATTCACGTAAAACAATCTGATGTAATCGTTCATTTCTCTTCATTTTATCGAGACAATGATACAAGAGAGGTCACAAAAAGTTCTCGGGTTGACTCGTTTATTAGTACTGAGAGAAATTCCAAACATAGAATTGTCGGATCAATAAGCAACATATTCACACCATTTTTTTTTTAAACAAATTTACTTTGTTTCCGATTCGGATTGAGTACGACGTTTCGGAAATCGAGAACGAAAAATATTCTAATTTAAGACATGATTTGAGCCCTACTTCGTGGCCGAATCGTATAAAACTACGTCGGAACTAATGATTATTTCCCCTCGAAAGGAGACGGAAAATTGAATGCTGCACGGGGTGTATCTTGGGCTTTAATATGTTTATTAAATATACATGACGATTAGACGAAATTAAATATATTGTTTAAAAGAAAGGGAGCATCTACACAAATTCTAATTTTCTGATGAACTAAAAATGTTTAAGATGATAAATGTCTGTCGAATTAATAAATAAAAATAATATATCTTTTATATAAATATAATAAGTCACCTTAATATCCTTGTCAAAACACGTGTGCACGCACGCCTACACACATATTCATATATATATATATATATATATATATATATATATATATATATATATATATATATATAAAATAATGTTAAATCATAAAAATGTCTTTAATATAAAATGTCTTTATATATATATATATATATATATATATATATATATATATATATGGGGGGGGTATATATATATATATATATATATATATTGTGACGAATGAAAGCCCACACATATACGTTATTCCCCACTCCCACAACAGAACCCAAAGTAAACACGCATAGAAACACGCGACGCGTAGGCAAAGTCTAAAAATAGATTCAGACCCCGTAAGATAGCATATAAAGGAAACAACGTGATTGGTCAAAAGCAGCCAATCAGCAGTTGAGAAAATTAGGCGCCAAAAAGGAGACGCGCACGTGGAGAGTGGAAAGAAAGAAGCTTTATCGGAGAGACCAGCGGACGATAAGTCACGCCAACGTCCATGTCCCAGGCCGCACGCTGAGACAACACATTCCCAGAGGAAAAGAAGCAGACCAGCCACTCAAATGCCAAGAATGTGAAGATAGTCCCGACGCAATTGGCCTGAACCCCTCGGAGATCATCGCGTTAAGAAGAAATCCTGAATATAAATACAAGGCAGAGAATATGATCCCAGTCGAGAACTTAAAGCTCCAGTCGCTAAATCAAGAATACAAGAAAAGAGACTATTATAGCCTTTGGTCGATAAATGCATATCTCAGATAAGTGTATACCCTAGAAACCGCCAGTATTACTATGATTCGCAAACACCCAATAATATTAATTTTTGCACACACCTTTCTATATGCGTAAAACCAAACTCTTGAGACAATACCCCTTTTATATGAGTGAAACATTGGATTCGTTAATATTTGTCGTATTCCAACCAAATATATGTTGTAGCTCACATGATATAATGTTTTTATTATCGTTGCCACATACAGGATTTTGTTAATTAAATATTATATTGTTTACCATGTCGTTTCGTTCATTTATGGTCACCGGTCGGTTGAATGTGTTATTCCAAGAAGCCGGGGAAGCCCAGTTAAATTAGACCATAACTGAGTTGGCCTTTGCTTACTTTCTTTTCTTTTTATATTATCTGCTGATGATTTAATGATGTAAGGGAAATAACCCTAATATTTATTCAGTTATCCCATAACGGAAGGTTATTTGGGGATTATAAGATATAAACGTATCATCGCGCAGAATACATAGATTTTAGCCTGGTGCTGGTTGTATACCCCATCACCATATTAGTGTCAGATGAGGATCTATGACAATATATATATATTCACACAAACAAACATATATTACTATTTTCGATTTACTAATGCAATTATTCTTCCAGATAATAATGGTATACATGTATAGACCCATATATATATATATATATATATATATATATATATATATATTTGTGAAAATATATAGAAAATAGGAAAGAACTGGTTAGGTAGATCCAAAGTTCCTTAGTATTTTAGTTATTATTTTTAAAAAATAGTGCTCGATACTATTATTTGAATTAAATTGAGTTAAAGAAAGCAGCTCTGTTCCATCTTCAAGCGACATTTTTATTTTTTTTGGAATAACTTATTTCAGAAATTTACGTTTTAACGACATCGGACTGTATAGAGATGACGGGCTGAGGTGTTCTACTAGTTTTAAGATAGAAAAAATCAGAAAAATTATATTTAGTGAATTCAAAAATCTAAACATAAAGGTAACTGTCTCTTCTTATTTGAAAAGGGTAAACTTCCTCGACGTTACTCTAAACTTACCAGGCAACACATACCAACCTTATAGAAAACCAAATGCTAACCCTTTATATATACACCCGAAGTCAAACCACCCTCCATCCATAATTAAACATATACCCTCATCAATAGAAAATAGAATTAGCATTAACTCCGATAACAAGGAAATATTCCAACAACACAATGGCTTCTATAACACTGCCCTAAAAAATAGTGGTTATAAAAATGAAAACATTAACTATAGAGACAATTGCACAGGCCAAAAGAAAAGAAAAACAGGAAAAGAAAAATCATTTAGTATACCCCTCCGTTCAACCAAATGGTTAGTATTAAACTAGGGCAGAAGTTCTTAGCTCTAATTGATAAACACTTCCCCACCAATAGTAAGCTTAGTAATATATTTAACAAGAACACCCTAAAATTGAGTTACAGCTGCACCGAAAATCTAGAAGTTATAATAAAAAAACACAATAATAAAATCTTGAACAAACCCCCATGCCTGAATAGTATTAATAATAACCCTACACTTAAATCAGACAATAACAGGAAAAAATTATGTAATTGTAGAAACCCAGAAGACTGCCCATTAGAAAATAAATGCTGCATTAAATCTGTGGTATACCAATGTACTATATCATCCACTGAGAGTCCTAGTAATAATATGATATAAAAATTGGGTCCACGAAGAATGATTTTAAAGCTAGATGGAGGCAGCATAAGTGCTCCTTCAACAATATAAATAAAAGAAACCAAACTTCCCTATCTAAATATTTTTGGCATCTGAAGGAAATAAATAGGACACCTAAAGTAAAATGGAAAATTATAAACAGGACTAGAACCTGTAAAACTTGGGATGACCCATGCCCTTTCTGCCTCCATGAGAAGCTGCATATTATTAAGTTTCGAAATAATAATAATCTATTAAACGATAGACACGAGTTAACGGTTTTCTGTCGTCATCATCAAATCTATGGTTTGAATGATTAGCTAAAAACAAGCATACAATATAATAACATTTATAATCCATAGCCAAAATAAATAGTTTAAATAACCTACAAAAAGAAAACCCTTTATGAAGTCGTCAAAAAACAAAAGTTACGGCAGATTTTATATGCACAAATCCCTTTCATAAAGAAATAAAATAAAAAATAAATAAATCTCCGTAGACACGTAAGGCAGACGAGGCTAAAACATCTTCCGTTTCAAATTTAGACACCCCCACCTTACCCTGACTTGACATCTATGAAAATAACTCTATACTGATACTTATTATTAACACCCAACACACGCCTACCCAATTTCAACAATTCGCCCTAGCTGTTACCATGGAAATTTTGATTTCAATTATTTAAACACGTAAATTTCTGAAAAAAAGTTATTCGAAAAAAAAAATATCGCTTGAAGATGGAACAGAGCTTTCTTTAACTCAATTTAATTCAAATAATTATATTGAAGTTTTCGGCTCTTGTTTTGAAACATGAGTCCTCATATGTCGCGAGTTGGAATCATATTTTTAAATAAATAATTATATATATATATATATATATATATATATATATATATATATATATATATAAAGCTGCAACACTAATATTCCATGATTATATTTTATTAAATTGGAATCGTAATCACGATCCAATTCATTAGCCCTATAATATATATATATATATATATATATATATATATATATATATATATATATATATATATGGATAGAGGAGAGTGAAAGGTAGGAATGCCGTAAATATTATACCAGTATTACTAGTATTATAATAATTGTTACAGTATTACATTAAGATTTGTGTGTATGTTTCATTTTTCATTATTGTACACCAACTTTTACACCCCTATAAATACACATATGTGTGTATGTATATATGTATATACTAACATGTACACACACATGCACACCCGCATATATATATATATATATATATATATATATATTATTTATTTAAAATATATGATTCCAATCCTCTTATGTCGCGAATTGGAATCATATTTTTAAATAAATAATTATATTTATGTTCTACTTTTGTATCGAGCATATTTTTTAAAAACAATTAAGATTATTTACCTAACCAGTTCCTTCCTATTTTCTATATATTTTCATATATATATATATATATATATATATATATATATATATATATGTGTGCGTACGTGTTTGTACACACACACATATATATATATATATATATATATATATATATATATATATATATATATATATTATATATATACAATAAAGTATGCAATTTATTTGAAGGAGAGTAGAATTTTGGTATTAAGAATATTCATCATATGATTCCAGCAATTATGTATAATGAATAATTATAACTATGTATTAATAATATTAATAATAATAATAATAATCGCGTACATATATATGTTTGGTTGCGAAATATATAAGGAATCCTGAAAATTATCAATTTTGACACGTTCTGTTTATCGCGAAACACGAAATTTATTTAAGAAAAATTAATTTTCTGATAACGCTGGTTATTCCGTAAAACATATTGCTACGGAAGATTTCTAAATGGCCTGGTATACTTATTACACACACGAGTGCGTGCACACACACACACATTTACGCGTGTGTGTGTGTTTGTACATTTATGTGTGTGCGTAGGTGTTTGGCGTGCGTGCTTGGGGTGTTCGTAAATAAGAGAGAGAATCTAGACAAAATTTGAGAAATTTTACAAATAGGAAAACGGTTTTATAAAGTTGAATACGCGTTTCTCCATCTTCAGATATATTTTTTTAAGACCGCAAATGTAATAATAATGTTTCGCTAAACAGCATCCCTCGCTCGGAAGTAAATATCTAAAAAGAATATCAATGTGTGATTCTTGTATATTGTTTTTAATTATGTTATTTAGTTTTTTTTGTAAAATGTTTTTGGTCGAAATTTCTATATAATGGGAGGATATTATAAACTTATTTTAATTCTATTATAATATTATAAGCCCCGCCGAAATTACTCCAACAGCACCAGCAAAACCAGATTCATAATCCTACCCTCTAACACTCGTTCTACAAAACTAAACAAATTAGTTATCACTATTACGATGATCATTACCACCACGTCCAATATAAGCAGTGATATAATTAGGAAGAAAAATAAATCTAACACCAATTCAGATCCGGTACTTATCAAATAATTTTTTTACAAGATAAAAACCTTTATGTTGGAGAGACATCATAAAAGATAAAATCCCATATTTTATGAACATAAAAGCGAAATAAATTTAGACAAGCATTCAAACTATCTCTTAATACACAGGAACAAATTATTGTCACTCTAATTAAAACAGAACACAAATGTTTACAACGAAAGTACTTCGACAGCCTACTAATAACAATATTACCAACTCTAAACACACCTGTAAAACATTATATTACCTCAGCAAACATTACTGATTCAAATCTTTAAGTATCTAACGTATGTTTATCTAAAACAGTATGTACGTAAAATAGTTCCCAAGTATCATGCGAAAAGCCAACAAACATAATGTCTACTACACTGTAGACTGTTCTAGTTCCACGTGCCATATCAAATGGATGTCAGCTATCAGTTATCTCCTGTTAATTCCCCTATTCAAGTTCTCCACTGCCTTTACCGGCTATTGAACATACACTTTTTGAGTCCTGTCACTGGATCTAACTAACGCCTTTCTCCGCTGGTCCATGTGTCCTTGAGGACATCTGGGTATGAATTTCTGCGACTTATAAAGCTAATGTCTTCAGCAACCGATTTTAAACCAGTGCTTATATTGGGACTATTGTTATTGCATTTATTATTATTTATCATTCTAATTTTTTTTACCAGAGCTCATATTGAATTTTCGTTGTTATTATTGCTTTTCTCTGTTACTCCTTATTAATAGTTCACATATTTTATTTATTTATATGCTTGGTTGGGTCAGGAGATTTTTGTGGTCTAGCATACGTGCTGTTTCTTTTTTACGAATTTTCCAATGATGTTATTTGTCTATGATTTCAAGCTTATCCTACAGAGGGCGGTGATCTCCATTTTCTCTCCATATGTGTTCAGTCACGCCCGATTAGCAGAGATAACTGATAACCATCCATTAGACATGGCACGTGAAACTATCCCAGTAAGCGAAATAAGAGTTCAGTTCGACATTCCAACCACATGAAGAAGGCCGGAGCGTACAACGGTCGAAACATTGTGATAAATATGGTAACAAAGAGGGGACAATAGTCCGAACAATGAAAGTACTTGACGTAATATTCATTTGAAAATTATGTATACAATGTCGTTTGTCGTTTCTTATAGTTGCTAAGGACATTTTGTTTGTTTTTAATAGTTAATTTTTAAAAAAATTCATTTCGTTTTTGCCTTAAAAAGTCCACATTGGACGAAAAACGTCGGCTAATAATACAGTTTTCTATTGTACTACACAGTTAGACATACTGACAATTTCTACAGGTTAACTCTGATAATTCTTTCATATATATATATATATATATATATATATATATATAGTTTTAACTTCATGATTAGCATCATATTATAATTACATTTATTATTATTATTGTTAGTATTATTATTGTTAGTATTATTATTATTATTATTATTATTATTGTGATGATTCAGATGCAATATCGATTTTTTGGGGTCAAGTGATATCAAGTGCATTTGCCAGTTTCAATAATGCATCTATTGGCATATTTTTTCCCGTTCAGCTTTGCAATATTTTTACTTTTTGCAAATGTCTTTACAGCGTTTTTTTTTTTTTTTAAATTTTCTTCATTGATTGATACTAAACTTGCTTACGAATTATCAGTGTTCTTCTCCTTATCCAAGGTCGTGATAATTATCCATCATTTTCCTCCATTTTTATTTCTCTCTCTAGACTATTCAAATAACATCCTCTATTAAAACAATTTTTTTTCTTCTTTATGGCAAGTATATTTATTCCAACTGTCTTTGACTAAAGGAGTCTTTAATTAAAATTCTCAAATCATAAGATATTTTATCATCATTTGTTTTTGTATAATAATGTCCACCCTGTACAAAGCACGAAGGCGACTCGAGGTAGAGTGTTACATTGTAAAAGACAATTTTATGATGATATTTGGGGAAAAATTTGACAAGTTACGATTGTAGTGATCGGGAAAAGCATCCGGTTTGGAGTTGGTTCCAGAAAGTATTAGTACGTGGGAAGAATCTGCTCAAATGGAACTTACATCTCACCAATTGAATACGAAATGAAAGAGATTGGTCCTGTAGAATGTGATTTGCATGGTAGATCTTAGAACTGGTGGATCAAAAGAATAAAGCTCGTCTGAAACCTACCATGGAGATAGCGATAGATTAGCAATATGCGTGCAACGTTTCTTCCGTAGGAAAAGTGTTGTATTGTGGAAATAATTAATTACCCATACGGACATAAGATATGCTTTTGAACTATCAAAAGTGGAAAGTGAAGACTGCGCAGCAGTATTTTATTTTCAGCCTGACAAGTATGACAGGATATTGAATTTACTGACTGAAACGTTACCTGAAACCATCTAGTTTCCCAGTATGTTAAGCGATGGAACGTGTATACTATTTTCAAGAGGTCGGTTTCTGATTTCTTCTCATAGATTATATTTCGGTTCACATTTCGATATGGGCAATCATGGTTCTCCACAACTTCGCTTTCTTTGTAGTTCTTAACAACGTTTGTCCCAATGTCAGGCCTTCCAACACTCTTTCTATCATCTATTCAGACAAGATTGTCTGACAAGTTAACCGCCGTTTTCACCTCTCACTTTCGCTTTCAGTATAACCCGTGAGTGTCGAAATCTCCACGCCCTTCCTTCTCTTTATATTTCCAGGTAATTTCAGCAGATTCTCCTTTTGTTCCTATGTGTATTTTGTTCTTTTTTGCTTCTTTTTTTCCTTGAGTCTTCTACGTTGCTTACGAGTACTTTCATCATCATTCTTTACAACACCATTTCGCTTGTTTGGGATTTTAACTTCAACTGTGAAGAGATTGTTGAATATTCATTGCTAGTCATCGTTATACTTAATTCCTATGTAATATTTAAGAGGTACGTCGAAGGAACTTGTTATATTTGTTGTATGTGTAGACATCCCTATGTAGAAAAAGTAAGCTGCCTCATCCCGCTAAGTTTTGCAGCAGTATTTTCTAGAACAATTACATTTAAATGGATTAGAACTGTTAGCCCAATACCCAGCTTATTTTGAATTCAATTGTTCTTCTCTTAGACTTGTTTGGAACATCGACTTCGTCGCTAAATACATCATTGTCGAAGAGCTGGCCTTACGCCTTTACAAAAAATATATGTGTTTAAACGACTGCAGAAACTGTATTTGTTATTTATTCTATCATATTATTATATTATTTGAATTGTTTTCATTATTTGCAATTATAAAAATAAGTATTTTACTACATTTTTCTCTACTCACTATTTTTATCAATATTAATATAAATATTATTATTATTATATATTTTTCTCATTCTCCTATTGCTTTTCTTCAGTATATTTTTACTCTTATTAGCTTTTTACATTACGCATGCGCTATACTTCCATTATGTTTTTCTGTTCTCTCTGCTTTTGTAATGGCTGTCCAGTATACCAGCTGTTGATAGACTCGGCCTTTGTCCGATCACGAACTGTGCTTCAGCGAAGCGTGGAGATTACGCTTCGTGAACCCTATCTACTTATTTATATTTTTTGTGTGTCTGCAACATCCAACCTTTTGTGATAATTCAGGCCAATGCAGCAATCGAAATCCACTTGAAATGCAACTTCGTAAGAATTAATCGAACAAAAGGCTCCAAACCAATCGTAATTATTAGTTGGGGAGATAATACATTGCTTTGCATTAATAAGATTTTGTAGTATCTCAAAGATGAGTCATCAATTATTGCTTGAAATCTGAATTAAGTTACAACATATGCTGCTAATTGGGCTTTGGTTATGAGACAAGGTTTTGGCAGTTTGGTATTTAGATGAGCATTCTGGTTTGTCTGACAGTCTGCCATAGAGCGATACAACTCCTGTGCCTCCTGCAAAGCGTGACTCACATAGAACATTTCTCTCAAAGCCATGGTGGGGTTATCATCAATAAATACATATTTATAAGTGTTTCATATGCAAGCTATTACATCTTTGCTCCTGATTTGCAGTTTAGATTAGCTTCTCCAGTAATAGATGCATTCGAAGTGTAATAATATGGAGTTATCAACAAGATATCTTCCACATTTGCTGATCAGACCGTCTACAATCAGTCGATTGTATGAGAATATATTAGTAATTTTCTCCTGATACTGCCTCGATTAAATAACGCCTTTTTAAAAAGACTGGATTCTGAAAAGGATATCACAAGTAGGATTTACTAGAAAAATATGGTAAAATTGTCCTCTCTTTAAAACATTTGTACATAATGACTCTCAGGAGAAAGTGTAAGATAGAAAGGTTGTTTGAACAGTTGCATCTAAACCCAGATATTACCACCCAAAATTCGATTGCTCTAATCACTTTCCACTGATTCTAGAAATTATCTATTATTCATCTGCTTAGTTTTATCTATATCCAGCACGAAGAAACTGAAATATTTCTACCTATAGATATATAGTGATTGGGAAAAAACAATTTCATTATTGTAGTTATTAAAATGTATCATTTAGTTCCGGTACTCAGTTTGAATTAAACATGGAAACTAGATGATGATAAGTACTCAAAAGTTAATGCAAGCTTGCGAGTAAAATGATTTGCAGAAATGAACCATTAAGGAAAACCATGTGTGTGGGTTTCATAAAAATTAATAAATATTCTTCCGTTATTTTTTTCTTGTAAAATAATAGAATATTTTCTAGGATCTGCGCAAAAATTATCCAAAATATTTTCGGTCCGAGCGATTTCGTCTAATATACCAGTCCTTTTCATGAATTTTTATGCGCAATAAAACTCTCTCTCTCTCTCTCCCTATATATATATATATATATATATATATATATAAATTAAATTGTAGTCTCTGTCTGGTTGTTTATATCGAACACCTCGTAGGGTTTTGGGGATAAACACCCATAACCACAAAATGGAGGTTCCCGTGGGGAGGGGGCACAAGCCCCGCATTAAAACTTTTTTCCCCTTTGATTCAAATTAAATTTAAATTTGAACAAATTATTGATTCATATCGAAAATACAGGAGAAATCTAAAAGTGAAGGTCAAATCGGCAAAATGATTGAATAATACTGAAATACATCATTTTCCCCCACAGACTATAACAATGATTTAAAATAAAACATCATTTTCTTTCAAATATATACATATCTAACACGCAACAAGGCGCGTATAATCATGTTAGTTATGTATATTTTTTATGATGATGGCTTCCATTCTTTAAAAACATTTTTGTAGTTAGTGGCATGTATTATATGTAGTTAGATTATCTATAAGTACCTGTTTCTTTAAATTTGCTCTAGCTCGCTATGATCCAAAAGATGTAATGTTAGTTTTCGGGATATGCGAGTGGTGGTATCTTCAACGAAATTAAGCACAACCTCTCAAAACATATATGTATCCTCAAAACATCAAACAAAACTTATCAAATGTAGTGAGAAAAACACCAATTTCAAATACTTCCACTGGTGAGAGGCCAAATTCTTATGAATACCCTACACATGACAATATAAACTTAATGCAGATTTCTAAATACAAACATAAAACAAAACCGTATTATACTACATACTACAACATTACGATTTAAATGATTGAATCCGAGAAACTATATGTAATAAACCTAAATTCACATTCCAAATCTTAGAATTGTACGATTTATAAACAAGTAAAATATATATAAAATAATTCAATAAGCAAAATAAAAATGAAAACCTACACCCTTCTTCAAATTAATTGCAACAACCGCTTTAGTCTCCTTACTTTCACCATACGGTCAGTTTTAGACCCACTGGAGTGACAGGGTATAATCGATTTCTATTTTTTCTCAGATTAGGTCATTTACAATGGCGTTCAGTCATATGAATCTATTTTCGGGATGTATGATGAAATTTTGTGGCCTTGGAATATAATACGTCATCCGTGATTGAATCAGATTTTAAACACGCCCAGATACTGTTATCTCGACTGTCGATTAGTTGTCTTACGGCAATTCGCTGCGATGGACGTTACTCAAAGGAAGCGTACGAAGATTCTAACGCTGCAGCCTTACTACTAAGAAAATCAAAGTTTTATCGACTGACTTGTAAACTCTCCTGATTTAAATCCAATTGAGAATCTGTTCAATCTGCAATTAAAGACTTCGTGGAATGTGTAAAGATATAAAATAATAACATCTGAACTTGGTCAAGTTTCACTGGAAAAATACGAAAAAAAAAGAGTAAATAATGAAGAAATTATTCGTTTTTTTCAATTAATTTGCACGATGGTGTATAAGAAAGGACACAAAATCAGGGTTATATTTAGCGTATGTTATTATAGGTATATTTATAGGGATATAAATTTCCTATAACATTAGACATGAACAGTATCAAAAATTTTAAAAAAATTCCTATTTGATCACTACTAAATAGAACTCAGTGGTCTATATATAAATTCCACACAAGGTGTTTTGGCTTACGGTCATAACACATTGAAACATCGATATTCGTATGATCACCGAAGGTAAATAACAACGAGCCTCGTCAGAAATTAGATTGTTGACAGGATGGGAATAACTTATGCTCTAACCTTGAGGACGTGCGGTAATATAAGGGATAAAGGTTCTAAATGAGAACTTGGAAAACCAGTCGAGTTCGTGACCGATTTAATTACGCTTAGGGAATTCATTCCTCTCATGTGTCAAATAGAAGGAGTTGTATCTGGAAAATCTTCTTTGTGGTCATTAAGGGTTATGTAAAGACCACAAACAAGTTTTTATGGAAAACCCTACTGCAAGAATCATTAACCCTACCCGACCCGATATCGGTAAGATCAGCAAAAGCATCCTGGAAAGAATTACTTGCCAAATTAAAAACCACATTGGATTAAAATTATGGATTAATACCAAAGATGTTTACCAATATTGATAATAAACCTGATTGCACCCTATTACAGTTCGATATCGTGGATTACTCCACGCCAATATCGAAGGATCTTTTCACGACTGCCCTGGAGTTTTCTGCTGTGTAGTCTGACTTGACAAAGGAAGAAATAGATATAATTCTCAGTGCAAAAAATCTGTCCTCATTCATGGGGACCAATGGATTAAAAACAATAATGACCATTTTGACATCACTATGGGATCTTTGACTCTGCAGAGTCTTCTGACCTTGTCAGTCTTTTAATACTGTACAACCTAAACGCACACCGTGAAATAGATATTAAAGACATCGGATTATATAGAGATGACAGGCTCATGGAGGTGAGGAGTTCTACTAATTTTAAAACAGAGAAAATTAGAAAGAATATATATAGTGATTTTAAAAATCTAAATTTAAAAACCACAGTCTGTACTAAATTAAAAAGGGTAAACTTTCTCGACGTAACTCTAGATTTAACAAACAACACATAACTACCTTATAAAATCCTAATATTAACCCCTTATATATAAACCCAAAGTCAAACCACCCTCCATCCATAATTATACATATACCCTCATCAATAGAGAATAGAATCAGCAGTAACTGCGCTAATAAAGAAATATTCCAACAACACAGTAATTTTTATAACGCAGCCCTAAAAATAGTGCATACAAAAATGCTAACATCAATTATAGAAACAATTGTACTAACCGGAAAAAAAACAGGAAAAAGAAAATCATTTGGTATACCCCTCCGTTCAACCAAATGGTTGGTATTAAACTAGGACAGAAATTCCTAGCTTTAATTGAAAAACACTTTACTACCAATAGTAGACTTAGTAAAATATTTAATAAAAACACCCTAAAAATAAGTTACAGCTGCACTGAAAATCTAAAAAGTATAATAAGTAAACACAATAATAAAATGCTGTATAAACCCCCATGCCAGAATAGTATTAATAAAAACCCTACACTTAAATTAGACAAAAATAGTGAAAAATTATCTTATTGTAGAAACCCAGAAGACTGCCCATTGGAAAATAAATGTCGTATAAAATCTGTGGTATACCAATGTTCTATCTCATCCATTGAGAGTCCTAATACTAATATAATATATATTGGGTCTACGAAGAATGAATTTAAAGCCAGATGGAGGCAGCATAAGTGCTCTTTCAACAATATAAATAAAAGAAATCAGACATCTCTATCTAAATATTTTTGGCATTTGAAGGAAATGAATAAAACACCAAAAGTAAAATGGAAAATTGTAAAAAAAAACTAGAACTTGTAAAACTTGGGATGACCCATGCCCTTTATGCCTACATGAAAAACTACACATTATTAAGTTTCTAAATAATAAAAATCTATTAAACAATAGACAGGAGTTAACGGTTTTTTTGCCGACATCATCAAATTTTAGCATTGAATAATTAGCATGAAAACAAACAAAAATTAAATATTTTTTTAAAATTCCATAGTGTAAATAAATAGTTTAAATACCCTACAAAAAAAAAAAAAAATAAAGATAACCCTTTATGAAGTCGTCAAAAAACAAATGTTATCGACTGACAACAGTTTTTTTTATATACACAAAACCCTTTCAGAAAAAAATAAAATAAAAAAAATAAATAAATCTCCATAGTCACTTAACCAGTCTAGACGATGTCATCTCCCGCTTTAAATTTAGACACCCCAACCTTACCCTGACTTGACGTCTGTGAATGTAACTGAGATATTGATACTAAATATTAACCCATACGCCCCTTTTCTTTAAACAATTGCTCTAGCCGTTACCATAGTAATCTTAATTTCAATAATGAATATGCTTATAAAACGCACAAATTTCAGGAATATTTTATTAAAAAAAAATTCGCTTGAAGATAGAACAGAGATTAGTACCTTAATTCAATTTAATTCAAATAATTATATTGAAGTTTTCAGTTCTTGTTTTGAAACATGAGAACTCTTATGTAGCGTTGGAATCATATTTTTAAATAAATAATTATATATATATATATACATATATATATATATATATATATACATATATATATATATATATATTACGAATATTTTCACTTTACAATTTAATATATATATATATTACGAATATTTTCACTTTACAATTTAAAAGTGGCCTTTTGAAAAGGCAGGTAGATGTAACTATTGGTAACAATAACTCTCACCAAACGGACACACTAAATGGGCAACAAACAGTTTTCACATTTTAATGCGCGGTCGCCCACGACATTCCAAGAAGCCTTTGGCATTATTAATTAAATACTGTTCATTTCCTACCTTATTCATTTGTAATATACGTAAAAATATTCGTGAATACGAAATATTATGATAAAAATATGTAGTCATAATTATTTCAAATCATTCAGTGAGATATGTCTAAAAATTTGCTGTCTAAATAAACGATTTTATTTAAAAATTCTACTTACGAAACATCAGAAGAGGTTGAGAAATCAATAAAAGAAAATAGGAAAAAGAAAGAGAAAAAGAAAGACACGCATAAAAAAAATCCCTTCTCCGAAAAGAAAGGAAGAAAAAAGAAAAGAAGAGAAAAGGAAGAAGTGTAATATATCAAAATTAACTAATACAAAGAAAAGGAAAATAAAAAGAAAAAAGAGAAAGAAAGTAAGACAGGAATACAATAGAAGTTGTTGATAACATTTCACACAATGAAAAAAGTTAATATTGAGAAAGGAGTCATACAGAAAGGTACAAATTTTCCTGGATATGATTCTAACAGAGTAAACAATATTTTACATACAATGTATCAGTTAAGTTTGTTTGACATTTTGAAAGAAACCAACATACAATTTAACAAAATTAAACATAGTATATAAATAAAAGATAATTTTAGAAATAAAAGCATTAGGCATACAAAATAGCAAATTAGCTATACAAAAATTACCTTAAAAATAAAAAATAAATAAAATATAGATTTTAGAATATTTATATGAATTTTTATGAATTTAAATCTATTACCAAAACTTATAACTCGTAATATAAGTAGAAACCTATCTATGACAAACATTATTACCAGTAATATACGAGCACGAACTTATTTACTACTTTGATTTAAGATAAATCAGTAAGGATAACATGAACATGTTTATATTGAGGTAATATAACTTAAGAGTTAGCAAGATTGTAAGGTTAAATCATTAATGTGCCTACAATTAACGATAATTTCACATCTCTGATTTAACGATTGATCACTCTTCAAAGTTTTTTCTCCTGTAGACATAGAAAATAAGGATCATATAAGGATCTACAAGTTCGCGCTTGTTTGAGGTTTTTCCATTTAACATTAGGTGTCTTGTTTTCTTCTTTCAATTTTCAAAAATACTTAGTTGAGTTATCTACTTTCCGTGTCCACCTTTGGTGAAAGTCCAATGCCATTCTGATCCTTTCATTTTTTTATATTTCTTTTTGCAAACTTTTCCTGTAATCTCTTAGTATTGCAGTGTCTTTACCAACTATTCAATTAATTTCAATGCAAACGAAATTTTCAGGTTTCTGAAAAGCTTCTGATGCGTGGTCACATTTAGTGTAGAACTTTTCGTGTCTATTTCTGATTTATCAATGATAATGACTTTTATGTTACGGCTTCGATAAAGAAAGACCATATCGTATGGATCTAATAAAAAAGTCATTAGCAGGTCTTGTCACAAGATTGGAAGATATACCATCCTTAATATGATCCATGGAATAAGTAGAGACTGCAAGTTCTCTTAGATCGTCTCCCTCGATGAAAACTGTTATCAGTTGATTCTTCACTGCAAAACATTAGTGGAAATATATCCAATGTATAGGAAACATATATAGAAACCTGTAGTTACTATCTTTCTGTCTGCATCTCTAATATCTCTGCTTCAGTTGCACGTTTTTGATATTTTTGATAACATCTTTGTCAATAATTCCAAGTTAGAAACTGCATTTAGGTCCTGTTTTTCCTGCCAATTCTCTCTCTCTTTCTCTCCCCTCTCTCATTCTCCCCTTCTCTCTCGCTTTCTCTCTATTTATCTCTCTCTCCGCGCTTTTACATATTCCCCTTCTTCAAGGGAAGCCTGAAATTTGAAAATGTGTATCAGTTTAAAAACAGATCTACCAGACATGACAAATACGAAGGAAGTCATCGGATTACTATTTACCAGAGAAGGGAAGATTATCAGAAGTAAATCTATATTTTTCAATTAATTTAAAGTTTGAAAACCAGAACAGGAACTACTTAAAATTTTAAAAAAAAGAAAAAAAAATCATATTATTAACATTAATTTCTTATGAGGAATACAAGTGCAAACATTATTTTAGTAAATTTCAAAGTTAAATTTCAAATGAGTAAAATAGAAAGAAATATTATTACTTACCTAAATGGAAAGTTTATTTCAAGGCAATAAACAAACACAAGGTTTTAAATAAACGCGCGTTACTTCGAAAATGCAAAATTATGTAATTCAAACAAAATATTTACTTAAATTTTTAATTAATAAAATCTGTTATATAAAAAAATACAAAAAGATTAATTCATTTTACAGGGACAAAGAATGTTTAGAACGAAGAGAAAGTTTAGGTACCAGATTTATAAACGGAATGGATGCATTTTATTACTGTTGATTTTAATATGAAGAAATTTCTTATGAATGTTTATAGTGCGGAATTTTTTTAAATTTAAAAATTAGATCCTTTCCTCCACTGAAACCTAAAT
>CAHIKZ030002224.1:5025000-5087500 GCA_903632075.3 Acanthosepion pharaonis | reverse complement strand
ATGATTATGTTTTAAGAGATAATATAAAATAATTACGGGAATGAACATTTTTTATCATTGGAATCATTGGTATCAGGCAAGAATTCGTATCCAAGCAATATAATCGAACCAGACTTGGCATCTCAACTTAAGTCACTTTCTCACGGACGTGATATGGCTTCCCTCTGTCTTTTCTACAAATATGTTCATGGCTACTGCTCTGATGAGCTGTTTTCCATGGTGCCGCAAATATGTGAATTTAAGTGCGTTACTAGATTGGCATCTAGGTCCCACCACTTTACTGTTGAAATTGTTAAATGTAACCACTACTTCTACTCCAACAGTTTATTTTCTCACACTTCCCGCCTCTGAAAATCAGTCCTGTTTACTTCCTTCCCTGAAAAGTACAATATTCAAGAAATTTGAATTAAACGTCAATCGCCATCTTCTGTCGTCTTGAATTCCGTTCATCTTTTATCCTTTCTTCAATCCGCCCTATATAAAGTATTTTCTCTCAATTCCACTGACTGCAATCCCCTAAGTACTAGTGGTATTACCGACTTGCTTAGGGTGAAATGATTAAAGAATGTACACAATTTACATTATTCGTACTATTTTCCTCGTCTTTATCGCCATATTTATTACAATATTTCGGCCGTTGTACGCTCCGGCGTTCTTTAGGTGGTAGGAATGTCGAACTGAACCCTTTATTTCGCTCACTGGGGTAGACTGTTCTACTTCCACGTCCCATATCTAATGGCTGTCAGTTATCAGATGTCCTCAAGGACACATGGCACAGTAGATAAAGGCGTCAGTTAGATCCAGTGTACGGACCCAAAGAGTGTGAGTTCAATAGCCGGTTAAGGCGGTGGAGAAGTTGGAGAAGAGAATTAACAGGAGATAACTGATAACTCACATCTATTTGACATGGTACGTGGAACTAGAACTGTCTACCCCAGAAAGCGAAATAAAGGGTTCAGTTCGACATTCCAATCACCTGAAGAAGGCCGGAGCGTACAACCTTGTAATAAATATGGCGACATAGATGAGGAGAATAGTCCGAATAATGTAAATAGTGTACATAATATGACATCTCAGATACATACATACATATATATATATATATATATATATATATATATATATATATATATATATATATATATATATACACACACATTATATATATACATATATATATATATATATATATACACACATATATATATATATATATATATATATATATATATATATATATATATATATATATATATATATATGCACACACTAGGGTCAAAGCCAAGCGGCGATAGTCTGTTTTATGATTGAACTTAACATCAGGTTAAATATGTTGTGCTTTTCCTGAATATTTACATATACTGGGTAATGCTAAATTTATGTATAGAATTTGCGCTCATCAGTCTATAGTAATAAATATAGAAACCGTAAACTTCTTCTGGGAGAGAAAATAGCTATAATCAGCTTCCCAGACCAAAACAAATGACTTAGTAAACGACACGGACTTATCTCAAACTGCAATCTCGATAAAGAATTTTCACAGTGTTGCTTAAAATATCGAAAAATAAAAAAGGATACTTTGTATAAATATAACGTAAAATGCCAATACATACATCCTATAAAAAGCTGATGATATGACATTTTTTTAAAAAATCCAATAGCTCAAAATAAATGATTACAAATACCGAACTTAACCTTTTATTTCGCTCACTTGGGTAGACACTTCTAGTTCCACGTGCCATGACACAACACATTGGATAAAGGCGTTGGTTTAGATCCAGTAACAGGACCCATAGAGTGTGAGTTCAATACCCGGTTAAGGCAGTGGAGAACTTGGAGAGGGGAATTAAAAGGAGATAACTGATAACTGACATCCATTAAGACAAATATGAGGACAATAGTCCAAATAATGTAAATAGTGTACATAATACCACATCTCAAAAATATAGACAGATATTAAAAATAATGTCTTTAAAACTCGTGTGGAACATTAAATTCTGTGATTTTATGAATCTGTTTGTGTCTGATCCAAGAATATATGCATGCGGTTCTCATAAGCGATGTTTATCTCAATATTACTCAACGGAACATCGTCAATCGAATATTGGTTTCTATCCAGATTTACTCAGATGTGCTCACCTGTGTGTGAAAATGTTATAGTAATCAAAAAAAGTTTACAGGTAATTTCTCTAATATAGTGAATTCCTTGCTCACTGGCTGTTCCCTAATGACTAAACTAAAAGATGCTTTCCTCGGTTGGGTATTCATCAAGGTCGTCTCGCCCACCAATTAATTCGCATAGAGTTCACTGTTTATCCAGGCCTGATTGCTACAATCCTCTGCCGGTTTAATTAAAGAGCGTTCTTTATAAGGCGATTGATTTCATATGCGGATTTACATATTTTACACTTCAAGTCTGCATCAGTTGCTCCATCCCTAAGATTTTTTACTTGTTTTTCTGATACCTAACTTGGGTCGCTAATTAGAAAATTTGGCTTTTATATCAATACGCTAGTTTATTGAATTCAAACAACGTACTAGTTTTAATATTAGAATTCACTCAATACAAGGCATAAGAGACACTCAAACTAGAGGGTTACTCATAAAATTATTAATTTTATCTAATAGGAATGGAAGTTGGTAGGAATTTAATTTTATGAGGATAAGAATTATATATATATTTATATTATATATTTCGTTTGGTCGTGGAAAATCTGTCAATAGTCTTTGTTACGCTGCCTTGTATTTTTCTGACCATGACCTTTAGTTTGACTCTTTGACCCGATCACCGGCTGAACATAATCGTAATGTGTGCCCCACGGTTGTTCTCTAATCCATCGGATCATTCCGCTTCAGAATATAACTCCCAGTGGGCCAAAAGCTCTCGAACTCTAAAGAGAGACCCTGTGGTGATTGAGAGTAGGAATAACCAGATTTATTCTCTTAAGCCTTGTATGAAGTTTATTGTGACTCTTGACCAAGTTCGGAAATATGAAGATATATCTGAAAGAAATATGTATTAGCGAGATAAAAAGGAAAAGATGAAAAGGGAGATGAAATTTGGTGAAATCGATGCATTATATCTGCTGCTGGTTTCTAAGCTGTTGATATCTGCTGAAAGAAAATAGAACGAGATTTAGAATCTGCTGTATATAATACGAGCGAGAAGAGTAACAAGGAGAAAAACGCGCGAAAATGTTTAACGCGGAGAAAATTGATTTCTTCCATTGTTAACAACAATCATAATCTGATCAGTTCTCTTTCCATACAAGGGCAATTCGACCTTACCATTAGAAAACCTAAAGCAAAAGTAAACTCATATAAAAGCGTTTAAGCTTCTTCTTTATATGTTTTCTACGCATTACTTTCACATTTTTTTACCCTCTTTCTTATTCCACTTCTCAAGTATGATCGCGAGACTTATACGCCCTTTAGGCTTGATGCGTGTCAAATTATAACGTTGCTAATATTCCATGCTCGCCTTGAACTAAGAATCCTGGGACGGATTTGCTAAGAGCAAGCCACCTGAATAGAGGAAATGCTTCGAATTTAATCGCTATATAGTTAGCATCCCTCGCATATAAACTCAAGTTGATTACTTTATGAAAGATAAAAGAAGGAGAATTGTTTTTTTTTTTTGCTAATTTGCTTATAAAGAAAATTGCTGTAAGTTAAATATTTTTTTGTTTTCTTTGCATAAAACCTAAATGCCTGCGAAAATATTAAATAGAAAGAAATCATATTATTTTTCATTTCGAAGAAGTTTTATCCGATTTGTCTCAGTCCATACTTATAATTTTAAGCACACCTTATCAAATATCAGTTTTATTACATTACGCAGCACTATACATACTCATACTCATCTATCTATCTATCTATATATATATATATATATATATATATATATATATATATATATATATATATATATATAAATATACACACATATATATATATATTTATATGCGTAATGAAATAATGCTTGTTATTAATTTAAATAATATATGTAATATTATATAGCTTAAGGTATGTCAAATGTAAGATAATTTCTTCTAATAATTAATCATTATTTGACTAGAGCGATAATTATTAAATTAGATATAATAATTTTCAAAACTCATCGAACATCGACCCAATAATTTCGTGAATTTTTTAACAATATTTTCTACTTTTTATATAAATATATATATATATATATATAATATATATATATATATAATCTATGTCAATACTGGGTCACACTTTTTCACTTAAAGGGACACAACTCTCATATATCATCTTCTTCTATATATTAAATGCCAATGTCAGTGTGTCAGTATGTCACACTTTTTCAATTAAAGAAACACAACACGCAATAACAGATCTTCTTCGTTAGGTAATCATAAATATTAATGGAATACTTAAATATAGCGATCAATTTTAAGTTCTTCCGTTTTATTGTTGCCTAACGCATCTACTCCTCCGTAACTATTTTGATGAAGGGATAATGAAGATGTCCTCGCAGCAGCTAAGAGAAATGCAACCCGTTATGGCAGTTTTAAGCTAGTATATAATAAATATAATCAATCTTATTGCCAATATTGCTATCGTCTTGTCTTTTTATTTCTCAAATTCCATCAGCCGCCATATTCAATGTACATGTATATATATATATATATATATATATATAATATATATATATATAATAATTTTGTTAAATTACAATATATACATATATATAATGTTTTTATTTAATTGAATACTATTAAGACAATGATTGAATCGATATATAATTTTACCGTAATAGTAAATGCAATATAAAAAAAAAATCCTCTATCCTTTTAAACGAAACATGTTTGGAAATGTATATTTTAAACAAGTAATATAAATCGTCTCAATATATAGCATGTGGGAATATCATATTAATGCTGATTTTTTTCATAATTAATATTTGATTATATGGTGGGAATTAATGGCTTAAATATTGCCATATTTTTCTCTCTAAATGATATATTTTATGAGATTAATCATCACCGTTTTAAGGTCACTACCTAAAATTATATTTTCTACCTATTCTCTTGGAGTTTGGAGCAAATTATTTTTCTTTTCAGATTTGTCCTAAGATATGAATAGGAATTTTCCATCACGGAGGAAACTTCTGATATTTGATCAGATTTAAGGAATATGGTTGGGACTTGAACATATCAGGATCCCCGCGTAGTTGAGAGAAGATGAAAAGAATATTAGCTCAAAGAAACATTGGTTAAAGATTGTGACTTAATGAAACCAAAATTATAGATTCAATATTGGTCAGGCATCCGTAAATAGGCATCGAAAAACCTTTTTTTTTTTTAAAGAGTAAGTTGTTTTTGTTTGATTTGATTTGCTTTACGGTATATCAACCTCAATGAGTTATTTAATGCCGACAACATTTTTAATGCTGGCAATGTTTATTTTCAAAAAAGATTTGCTGATAATATCGTTTTTCAAAAATATATTCCTGGAATAATGTATTGCTGGTAATAATTTTTTTTTTCAAAATTTCATTGCTAGTAATATATTTACTAAAATGTGTTGCTGGCATAAAATCTATTTTTAAACTTTCATAGTGATTTGACACCAGTTTGTGTGGTTAACTATTTTCCCATATCTTCGACCATAACCGGTGGTACCACCCCTGAAAACCCTTCGTAATCTCCCGAAGCCTTGCTGTTTGATGGAGTTTATCATCTTACCCAGGACTAAATAGTAATACTAACGTTGTTTGGAAGAATATTAGTTTATACTAGTATTCAGATTATTATCTCTCTTTTTTTCCTCAAGGACACATGGCACAGTGGATAAAGGCGTTGGTTAGATCCAGTGACAAGACCCAAAGAGTGTGAGTTCAGTACCTGGTTAAGGCAGTGGAGAACCTGTAGAGGGAAAATAACAGGAGATAACTGATAACTCGCATCCATTAAACATGGCACAGGGAACTAGAACTGTCTACCCCAGCGAGAGAATTAAAGGGTGCAGGTCGACATTCCATCCATCCAACAAAGATGAGGATGTTAATCCGAGCAATTTAAATAGTGTACATAATACCTCATCTCAGAAATATAGACAGATACTGAATCTAGAACTCTATCTTCACACTCAAGGAAACAAATCATGTTTGATAAACACACACTCTTTGAGTCCTGTCACTGGATCTAACTAACGCCTTTATCCACTGAGGACTCCATTAGACATGACACCGGGAACTTAAAACTGTCTACCCCAGCGAGCGAAATAAAGGGTTCAGTTCGACATTCCAAACACCTGAAAAAGGCCGGGGGTATAACGGCCGAAACGTTGTGATAAATATGGTAACAAAGTTGAGGAAGATAATCCGAGCAATGTAAATAGAGTAATATACTCTATTAATGTTTTTTTTTTTTATCTAAATCTAGCGAACCAAAATATCGTAGGGATTCACGAGTCTAAGTTTTTATCAAATGATTTTCATCACTCATATGTGACATGTGGAGCGAGATGTTCTTTTTCGTTTAATATTGGGTATTTTTAATCAGCGTTTCTACTTGATAGTCATCAACGACTGTAAGCGTGTCGGGGTGGTCTTTGCCTTTTAGAATGTCCGCTTCTGAGACTCTATGAATCATCTATTAACGGAACTCTTGGCTCTGTCGTCATCTCCATTAACAGCAAAGTTCTTCTCAAGCTGTTTGTACATTCATCTGATAATTATCAGTTTTCCTTTTTAATATAAATCATATAAAATTCACTATTGACGCATTAATGTCGTTGAAATATAAAGATTCATAATATGCTTATTTATATAATAAATTTCATTGATGTGTGAAAAGATATAACGGGTCAAATTTCCACCTTTTAAAAAACGGTACACAAGTTTGTTCAAACTCATAATTTCGTTTTTGCAACTATCATGTCATCATTAGTTTTTTATGTCATTTATTTAGATAAATTAGCGAATTTTTAAATAGTCTTTACCTTTGATAGCCTCATGTACGAACTAATTAAATCGTAATTTTTTTTTATTAAAATGTGAATGATACATTTTAGTGAAATTTGTGTTAGACTGAAACATTTTCTTCTCAAAAAACTTTGTAGAATACTTTATGTATATTTTTGTTTCTTTTAGGTAAGTAATGCAAAACACGGAATGGTTGTTGATGATTTGCCAAAATTCTCGACGTCGAATCTGTATGTATCTTTTTAATTAATCATTTAAAGCTCGTTTTCTATCTAATTTTATTTTACACTTTTCATTTTGTAAATATACGTGGTAATAAGATCACATAGACTGGTTGGATGAAAAAGAACAGTTGTAGGGATATTTGGGCTGCTTTTTGCTGAAAGAATCGGTATTTAACAAATTTATTTATTTAGTAATATTAATTTAGTAACATTTATTAATTTAGTAACATTTTAAAAACATTAGTAGAGAAAAGAAACACGCACCCGATATTTACTTGCTTAAATTTGTCTGGGCAACTTGGAAAAATGTGCAAGAATAGATTTTAATTTCCTTAATGATTAAAGTGGGTAATGTAACCTACTTTGAACATCAGCATCCGAGGTATATCTGCACTGTTCATTTTTGTCAGAGAAGATTCATCGAAAATGTTGGTTGATTTTGTTCAGCGGGATAGCAACGACGACGCGTTATTTAATGCTGAAATATATATAATTTGAAATCAATTTTATGGCTTCAACTAAGTATATTTTGAATGCAACTGAACGCAGTCAACTGCAGATAAAATATATTGCTGGACATTTTATTTTAAAAATGGATTGAGCATTTTGCTATATGTAATTTTGGTCATATTTTTATATAAAAATGTATTGCTGCCATTTTTACTATAAAAAGTATGTTTTTCATATTTTGATAGTATTTTATTTGGGGTTCGCTATTCGTCCACAGCTGAGAATGTAACAGTCCGGGCCATCGTAGGCCTGTGAATAACAGTAATTAATATGTCGTTCCACGCTTCTCAAAACCTCCAATCTCCCGATCAGGTGTCTTGCCGCCGGATGTCATACACAGGGCATTCGGTTAATAGTTTACCTCCTTCAAAATATGCTCATTGTACATTGGCCTTGTACATACATCAAATCTGTAATAGACAAGGTTTAAAAGTTATGTTGAATGATATAAAAAACGAAAGGAATGAAAAACAGAATAAAATCAGTCAGATATTAGAAAAGAAAAAAAAAACTAGGAAACAGAATAAAGAAGATTGAATTTTCCAAATGATTTAATAATGTTCGTTTTCTTTCTTTTTTTCCGTTTCTTTTTCAAGCCACGAGCCTTTCTCTACGCGTTAATACATTTGAGAAAAAATCATTAAGGTTTTTATGCTTTGCATCTGATTTTATTTATGATGCTGAATAATATTGCCAAGATTTATCGGGAATTAACAGAGAATTAAGAAAAAAAAGATTTTTTTTCTTTACTGTGATTAACACCTTAATGTGTGTACGTGGCTATGTAATGGAAAAAAAAAATAATTATCCTAAAGGCACGTGAGAAAACATACGCACAGACCACGCGATCTTAGGCTTCCCATACACACATATTTCACTCTCGCCCTCTCTCTTCCCCCTCTATCTATCTATCTATCTATATCTATATAGTGATTTTCCAAGCGTAGCTCAGATGTGGCACAAGGCCGAAAGTATGGGGCACCCATTGAGAATCGAACTCACAGTTCAGTCGTAATTGTTCTGGCGAGACAAACTTGCTAACAATTACACCACCTCAGTATATATATATATATATATATATATATATATATATATATATATATATATATATATATATATATATATATATATATATATATATATATATATATATATATATATATATATATATATATATATATATATATATATATATATATATATATATATATATATATATATATATATATATATATATATATATATATATATATATATATATATATATATATATATATCACGAGACTCATAGCCATTAGTATCGTGGGGACACCGCAGTCACAGTGGTGTTTCCTCATCAACATACCCTGACGGAGACCAGCCTTCTCCAGGCTGGTTTTCAATTCAGTTTTTCTCAGTCTGTTCTGCTATTTACCCATAGCTGGCTGTGGGGGGAGAAAGTTTGATTCATATCTTTTTCCAAGTATTTGGCACGTAAGCAAATTTCATAAACTCAATCAAACTTGACACTCCGATTCCTCAATTCCAGCCGCTGTATGTATGCATATATGCAACCATTTTACTGTCTATTCCGCATATAAAACGCGCATGTAATTTTGATACTTTTTGTAACACACGTAATTCCAATAATCACTTCATATTATTGACAAATCCGATAATGCGTTTATCGTCCGAGAAGTCCAAGTTTGCAGTTATAAGGAAACTGATAAAAAAACACAACGGAAACTACATATATCATAATTAAGTAATTCATCGTATCTAGTAGAAACCTCAACAGAATACAGAAAGCACTGGACGGCCGTTTCGTCCTATATTTGCTACTCATCAGCAGTGCACATCCACTAACGAGCAAGCATATGAATAAAAAGGAGGGGGGTAAGACCAGCGGATTGTATACGGTTTATAAATAATCTCTGTTTCAAGGGAGTGACACTGCACCGTCTATAAAGCCAACGTTTAATAATATTAGATTAAAACTGTAGATAGACAGAGAAGGTAAAAGGTGAGTTGTTTTGTTATTTTAAGTATATATAAAGAAAAGAAGAACGCCTTGTAACCTGTTACTTATTAACAGGTACTTAAATGGTAAAGGCGCGTAATAAGTATTTAACCTAAAATATTTAATGGAAAGTTGAAGATGGGTAAAATGATTCATCCAGAATCAAAATTCTTTAGGAGAGAGCTCTTTTTATTCGGCAAGTTGCGAATTAATTTTTCAAAATGGATCTTTTTCCAGGAAACACAGGTTACATCGGCCGCCGCGGCCGGAAAAGGTTTAGTTTTCCCGAAGAAATTCCAATTTACGACCAATGTGTAATAAGTTGTTTCCATTTCCTAGTAAAATTTTGAGAGTCAGTGGCATTTGAATTTTGTTTATTCGTAAGAGTCATTTCATGATGGTAATATGGGTTTTTTAAAGTGGTTTGCAGTGGAGCCAAAATCAAACTTAGTTTCGTCATTATTTTTAATACTAGTCTTGTAAATAACGACTTTATTCATACATTTATGATTTATTTAACAGGTCCTGTTTTTTCGACAATTACACTTTTTGTCTGTATTAATATTACTATTGACGTTGTTTAAATATTTGTTTAATGTTATATTATTATGTTGTGCTATAAACTGTTCGAGGTTTTTGGTGCAGCTGTAGCTAATTTTAATGTTGTTCTTGTTGAAGATTTTGTTGAGCAAAGGTATATACCTGAAATGTTTGTGCATTAAATTGAGTAAAATTTTACTTTATTGGCTTTGATATTTTTTTAAATAGTAGGATAAACCAAATTATGTTGCGGTTTATAAACCTATGTATATTGATGGCATTCTTATTAATATTTATGGATTCTAGCTTAACTTTGTGTTTACATTTTTCAAGTGAATCTACATATTTGGTTTTATATTTATCAAAAATAATATTATTCCTAGATTTAGTCGAGAGTTTGTATTGCAGCGATTTGCGCAAGTTCTTTAAAATTCCTGGTAGGTGGTTGAATTCTTTGATAACGTATGGTTATAAAGCTCCTTAGTATAAGGTAAGAATATTGCTTTGGATAAATCGAAAGCAGTGTACAGAATGTTGATCATCTTGACATTACTGATGATATTTAGTCCATGTGTCTTGAAGAATTTGATAAGAGGTTTTCTAAGTCGATCTGTTTGTTGTGGATTCGTGTTACGTAGTAGGATAACTCCGTCATCTCTGTATAGACCAGTATTTATGCTATCGAAAATATACCTAAGTCTCTACCGTAGCAAAATGCCACCCAATTTACAAACTTCTTCAGAATCGAACGTTCCCATCGCTATAGAAAAAATGTTTATTTTCTTTGGTCCACATTGAGCCATTGTGGTATAGGATGGGTTTTTGAGTTTGCTTAATTCTTGGCCGGGTTTAGAGTTGAATTTATCTGGTCATCTGTGATCGATGTGTAAAACTTGAGATGTCGATTTGCGTAAAGGTGCATTCATTTTTCCTTTTTATTCTTTATTCTATTTTTATTCTAGTATTCTTTATTCTATTTTTTATTCTAGTATTCTTTATTCTATTTTTTTATTCCAGTATTCTTTATTCTATGTTTTTATTCTAGTATTCTTTATTCTATTTTTATTCTAGTATTCTTTATTCTATTTTTTATTCTAGTATTCTTTCTTCGGTTGATCGCTTTACCATTATTAGTGGATTTGCAGGCTCGTTCTAGTATAGCCTTGCTGATTTGTCTATATTATTCTTGAAAAGGTTAAGCTATCAGAACTATGGATTATTGGGGAAATTATCTTTGTGCTCCTTAACGCTAATGAAAAACTGTTGCTTGTGTATTTCATGCACTGTGTCGTCGATCATAAATGTATTTGTTGTAATTCGTGACTCGTTGATAATATCATTTTTCCATTCAATTAAGGTTCTCTTATATATTTTGTTAGCCACTTTACAGATAGCTTTGTAGTAGTCAAAGTGATTGTAATAATAGAGTTGAAAGAAGAAACGGTTTTCAAAACTTTTCCCTCAAGATAAACATTGGATTAAGTCAAAGACATTGTAGCTCTTGAGCTTGTGGAGAGGTCTAGCATACCACAACGCGTTAAACCGAGCCTCGATATTCTTATCTAAACCTGCTATACAAATTAGGTAATAACCGTTATTAAATCGACGGTTGACGTAAAGAAACGAAAAGCCATATTGTTTATCTGAAAGAAGACCGTGTGAAGTGAGTGCGTAACTAATTCTGAGAGGATTAGAGCCTGTAGCACTTTGCCAGAAAGATGTAAAAGATTTATAAGAATATAAGGATAAGAAGTATCAGTAGAATTCTGAAAGCCCGGAAATACATAAGAGGATTTCCAATAAGCTGGAAAGGTAGAATCAGCAAAATATTTTTTGCAGAGTTTGAAGTAATCAAGAGCACATTTACTTAGGACAGTTGCAGGGATAACATCGAGTTCACAAGTCTTTTGGGGATCTGGTTTGCAGATAATAGCAGAAAACATGAACTGAGTTACATGAATATTACTCAGTAGAGAATCTCTTCAAGGCAGAAAATCAGGCAAAAATATTACTGAAGATTTGAGAATGGATTTGGAAGGTAATTTCCGAGCAAAGCATTCTGTTTTATCAGCAGCAGATTACACTACTTCAAACAAATTGACGAGAGGAGGGATTGGTAATTTACTCTTTTTCAACAAAGACTTACAGATCCGTCTGTAAGCTGTTAGAAAAAAATCAATGAATAATTGAAAAACTTTTTGGCAAGTGGACAGCAAGTTTAGGAAGACGTTGAAATAAATTAAATCCAATCCTTATTTTTTTAAAAGAAAATAACATAAATATTAAAAGAAACCTTTGAAAATTTTGTAATACCATTTTATAGAAAAGACTAAATCAGAGATATGGTCAACTGTGCTTACTTTCCTGGGATCCGTGTTCAATCACCAAATAATTATTTTTATTATAATAGTTTACAATACAAACATTTTACAATGTTACACAAAAACTTTCATGTTTCGGAAATATAATCGTTCAACTTTGGGCGATGGTAGATAACATGTAATAAAAATTTTATAAATATATTAGAAAAAATATTTTAATAATATTTTGGTCTACGTTGTATTGAGCACGTTTTTAAAAAAATAAATGCTAAAAATTGCGGATTCGAATTCAATCAGTTCTTTGTATTTCTTAGAGCGGGTAGAATGGACTAAGCAGTTTTCAATCTGCATGTCTGAATCATCTTCAAGAAGCGAGAGCAAGATCTAAAAGGTCAGCCAATCTAAAAGTGATATCACCTCAAAATCATCATCTTGCTCCATATGTGGCCTCCTTTGTAAATAACTAGATCTTAAGTGCCACTTAAGATTATCGCACAAAATTTCATGACTGAATCAATTAAGCTGTCAGATCCTCATACGTCGAAACTGACGGGTGAGTCCATTATATATATATATATATATATATATATATATATATATATATATATATATATATATAGAGAGAGAGAGAGAGAGAGAGAGAGAGAGATAATATCTTGCCAATCGTATTCGATGAAAAAATGGCGGCTAGCTAATCCTTATTCCAGACGCCTGCTCTGTGGCTTACACCGCATCTAAGCTGAGCAGACTTTAGTTATAGTTTCTGGGAAAGATTATGTTATCTAGCATGATCAACAATTGGAACAAGGCCAGCACGTTCAATCCCTCGGTCACGATGGCGTGTGACTTCGTGCTAGTACAGCTATCGACGTTCCCCGAGGTTTCCTTCTTCCCAATTGCACACGCAAGATCTACCTGCGGTAAAGTTTCCAGGCACCCTCCAAAGGTGCTGCACGCTGATCGACCCCTCTAATCCGATAGCATCAGGTGGTCTCTTTCCTGGCAAATCGACAATGATGAGATTCGAATATATATATATATATATATATATATATATATATATATATATATATATATATATACACAAGGAGACAGAGATAAAAAAATTATATCTATGAAATTGTTAGTTTTCTTTTTTTTTTGTAAATATGTACTACCCCAGTTTGACGTAAATTGATGGTTAAAATGTCCATTTCATCATTTTTCTTTTCTCTTTCCTGTTGCCACTTCTTATTTGGTTACGCAAGTTCCAGTAATTGTGCTAGAATTATCAACAAAGAACGGATGTCACTTTCAGATATGTTATATTTGCATTTGCGTGTACATATTTAAACGAAATATCGTCTTCAATTACAGATTTATATATCAATTTGTGTGTTCATGCTAACACAAATATGGTTTGAGGAATTAAGTCCACGTATTCTAAGCAATTCAAAATGTATTCTTCAGATTATTAAACAGTGATTCCATAAAAAAAAGTTTTAATAGGGAAATCTTCATTTTTCTTTTCAACAAAAATAAGTCATCCCTATTAACATGATAAATATTAGCATGAGAAAAATGTATATAATTATTGAAGAAACTATATTGATTTTAACAGATAAACTCGATGGCAATCATAACAGTAAACGTATTAAAGATAAAAGAAGCAGAAAAAACAAAACCTACAAGGAATGCTGTATTTTATTCATTATTTTCAAGAGAAAACGCTTTTTACATATTTACTCTTTCCATGACAGTATATATTTTCACGATGGCATTGCCGAGAATTCTTCCATACTGAAACATAAGCATTCTCTAAATAAAACTCGAAATCGGAACAATCAAGATAAGCCTGTGCTTTCGAAAGCCATATTTCATTTGACCTTCTTTGTCAAACTCTATCTGCAGGAAAGCGTCGCTAATCCCTAGATGGCATTCGATGACGAAAAAAGTGTCAAATTAATAAAAAATCTCAAAAAAATTTCAAAAAATATATATCTGCCTCCGCATCGAACTTAATCTTCGCCAGGTTTTTAAATCTAGCAGCAACCAAAGTTTATTTTGAAAAACTTTTGGCTTCAGGAATAAAAACGAAGTCACTTCTTGGATTGACCTTGAAATTTCCCACGTTATCGCTTTACAAATACGACCCAAAAGAATTCCTTCAGCGACTATTCCTACTGAAAACTCCCAACAATGGAGCATATTAAGCGGACAACAAAATAATATTTATCTCTTGTACCCCAATAAATTTTGAGATTATTGGGTGGGATATATATATATATATATATATATATATATATATATATATATATATATATAAAATAAAACCAAGTGATTCATCGAGTCTAAAATAATATTCAACAGAATGAAAAAAAGCACTGAACAGCGGTTTCGTCCTATATCTGGTACTCATCAGGTGTACGCCCTGTAGGTTTGCATATATATATATATATATATATATATATATATATATATATATATATATATATATTTCCGACGTTTCATAACGGTCCGAGTTCGAATCTTCTTGGAAGTGTAAGCGTACTCCTGATGAGTCCCAAATATAGGACCAAACTGCCGTTCAGTGCTTTTTGCATTCTGTTTAATAATCTTTTAGACTCAATGAATCACTTTGATTTCATGTATATATATATAATAATAAAACAGTGCTCGATTTAATACAACTGAGTAATTAAGTATATATTAATAAATGTGCATATCATGCCACGTCGATAGCACGATTCACATTGAATCTTAATAATAGCATTATTACCAATTATAAACCCACGTCTGAAACATTCTATTACATGGCTATATTTTTTTAATCAATTCTTGAAGAACTGACTTATGCCTAATTCAAAGAAGACAATTTTAAACAGTTCAGCCATAAAACAGAACCCTGCGACTCTCCGCTGCGAAGGTTGAAGAGACAAAAGTGAAGATAAAAACTCCCATTAGACAAACACTCGCAGACAATTAGGAATTCACTTTACCATTCGTTGCCGACTTGAACATACAAAGGATTCTCACAATTTTCAAGTGACAAGTGTCTGACCAAAGAGAACTGGAACAAACATAATTGAAAATACCAGAGTTTTCTGTCTTTTTGTATGTTTTCTCTCAATCATTCACGAAACTTTAATAAAAGTCAATCATGTGAGATTTATATACATTTCCTATTTATTTATATTTATCATATATATATATATATATATGTGTGTGTGTGTCTGTCTGTCTGTTTCTCGTTGTGTATGTGTGTGTGTGTGTGTGTGTGTATAAATAAGTTGATAAAATAGGAAAGACCTGTTTGATGGATGATCCGAAGTTCGTTAGAATTTTTGCTTTTATTTAAGAAAAAAACAGTGCTTGATACACAAGAAGAGCCTAAATTATGACACAGAACTAGGTACTTTAATCTAATTTAATTTCTATAATTTAATTGGAAGTTTTTAGCTTCTGGTTTTGAAACATGGCATTTCCTGTGTAGTGACGGAATCACTTTAAAAAAAAAATTATATATATATATATATATATATATATATTCTAACTCTGAATGTTTTAATTAAAACAATCATCTTAATGTGCGATGGTGTAATGGGTAATGAGTCGGAAATTGTAATTGGAGAGCTGAGTTCCAATTTGAATTTGGTTCATTGTAATCAATTATGCGCAAATGAACTTGGATAAGGTTTGGATCCACCTTTTCCCCGGTTATGTGTTAACTATTAAGACTTATATCACTAAAGTATTATTATCTAAAAGAAAATGCTGATTAACTAAACATATTTCCTAGCTTTAAATAAACTGCAAAATATTGATAAGCCGTAAAACCATATCAATAGGAATCATGGGAAACTAGTGACGCGTGTATTTATTGATCGCCTTATCCGCTTTTGTTTGTGAGTTAATAATCAACATATCCAGTTTATCGTTTGGTGAAATTATATATGAAAAAATCATTAATTGGACCAAAGGAATATCTCAACTGAAATCTTCTTTTTTTTTTTTAGTTCACAGCGGCATGAGGGACCCTTTCTTAACTACAATGAGGACATAACGATAATGGCTGCGTTTATTGTATTAAGAATATTTATGAATCATAAACGCGTCTATAAATGAAGGGACATTAATTTTTGCACAAAGGAAAAGATACAATTAAAGGCACTTAGTGACTTATTAAATAAAACATACCGACAGATATAAATCCCCCTTGGTTTATATCAATTTATCAATTATGATTCTTATTTGATGGCAATAATGCCAAGAGTTTCTTTATAAACGTATCATTCATCACCGACAAATGGATGGCGAATTAGTCTTGTTGATCATTATTATTGAAAAGTAGGTGGATTCTCATTGGTTGCCCAAATATGTTACTTTGTACTATTACAAATCTAGCAATAGTGTCCACCTCGATACACTGTAAATGGTGATAACGAGGTCCCGATAACAATTACTTCTATGCAAAAAAAATAGCTGTATTGTCAAAAAGATGATCAAACAAGATGAGCGGCGATATCAGGAGTCAAGCATGCGTTTTATATTTACAAGTTCTACCTTCAGGCATTCAATTGCTTAAAGTGATGAGACCGAAATTTACTGACGTCATTTTGCATGATAATTTCCTGTGTTCCATATAAGGATCTAATCAGATTCAGTAGAAAAAGAAAAGCCAATAACAATAGAGAGATTCATTACACAACCCACACACCCAAGCTTACAGAACCTGGTATTCCCTATCTTGGTACTGCACAGATTCGACGTTGCTTAACTAAGCTGATCTTACGAAAACTGATTCTCAACCTAATATGGTACTAAGCCATAGGGTTCAGAGAGACCAACATCACTTGTAGCTTTCGGGTATGGGGACCATGTTTTTGTTAAAAATTAAGTTTGGGGAGATACCTTTAAAAGTTTCATCTAGAAAAGCAATATTATATTAGTTACCAAAGCAGTCTCGCAGACCAATCTTTGTGATTTTATTTTTTACATTTTATCTAGTGCCTTGGCATTATGCCAAAGACAGATAAACATCATTAATCATAAAAGATTATAAAAATTTAATCTCAAAGTTTAACCTAAAAATAGTTTGAGCACCCGACGTAAAGCCTTGAACGTTAATGAGTATACGAAACCAGTAGTGCCACTTATGGTTGCTTAAACAATAAAGGTTTTAATATGCTGGCCTTAGCAGGGGATCGCATGAATTCCGTCCTCCAGATGGTGTACTGTTCAAATCACTAGTCAGAAAAAACTTCCCGTTTGCTAAAATTATTTACGGTCAAATGCTTCCGAATACACAAACCAGCGTCTTCATCACCGACTTGATTTGACCCACTACACCCTCCAGATTCCTCGCAGAACAACTGTATGCTGATATCGAGAATTAATGATGGACACGTCCCAGTGAATTTTTCGTTTGATTAACTTCTATGAGAAACTGAGTTAGCAATCACCTGCCGTAATTGGGCTGGTATTTTCTGATTTATAAATATTGAATGACGGGATATCTTTTTCTTCAGTTTCTTTCTTGACAACCACATATTTTTTGTATTCCTTCATTATATTTTGGCCAACAATTTTCTGGTATTTTCTTTTCTTTTCTTTTTTTTCACTTTTTTGCCATCGTTTCATTGATTGCTCTGTTTTTTATATTTTCTTTCATTCATTACAGCCTACATTCATTTTTATTTCTTTCGTCCACCCATACTTTGCCTTTCCTGGTAACACACGCATTCTTTTCTTTCATTTCATTTTCATCGCTAGCAGTTCCTGCTTACCTTTCTCGTGTTATTTTTATTGTTGTTAGTGCTTGATCTTTCTAAAGAGGATTGACAAACTTGATAGACAAGAAGTTTCACCGAGAATTTAAGAAGAGGTTTATTACTGCCAATTTAAAATTTGGGAAATCTTACTAAAATTCATAAGGTAGCTAGTTTTATAATCAAATAATAAAAAAAAAACTTCTTTTTTAAATACAGAAACATAAACACACTAACTTATAGAAAATTATTAATTTAATTTATTAAATTTTGAAGATGATAGATACGCTTCTATAATCACTACAAGAAATAAGATCCTTAGCAAAATGATCATACTAACGATCGGATCTCAATGTCGGAACGCTAAATTTCAAACCACACGGCAATTTATACACATACACGCATTGTCCATATAGGTATGTTTGTGAGACATAAAAAACGCACGTCTGAATGTATGTATGTCTGCGTACGTATGAGGGCCCGCCGAAAATGGACACAGAGGATAATGTTTCCCCTTTCTACCACTAAACATCACCAAACTTAATAACCAGAAACTGACATAAATAGATTCAAATTTAAAAACATAAATCAGTTTGTCTGAGGATCGTGAAAGCGTGAAACCCTGGGTTATAAACTCAAATACATACAACTAATATGTTAGCTCTATCGCTGATATTGAGCGCTTTCCAATAAGTACCGCAAATATATAATATATAAATAATACATCTCACACAAACACATATATATATATATATATATATATATATATATATATATATATATATATATATATATAGATAGATAGATAGATAGATATGAGATAAGACAGGTACAATAGATGAGGACTTCCAACAGGATGGAAAGCATGATTCTTTGAGACAGTAGTTATATAATTTGAAGAGGTCAGGGGCCTGGTCAGGGGCCTGTTCAGGAGCACATTTCTTCAGGACAATGGCTAGTATCCAGTCTCCACCGCTCGCCTCATTTAGAGATGGCCCCTAATCTCAAGGACGGGGTTATGTGCAACTGGCTCAATATAACTTCATTTCTAGTGGATGGGGAAATCGGTGTGGGTACACCGGATGAGTCGAGCGTTGAGTTGGATGAGAATTTCCGAGCAACGCTCAGCCTTATCAGCTGAGTTTAGGACCTCAAATTGGTTGAACAATGGTGGTATTGTGGGTTGATTTTGTTACGTACTCACTTGAAGAGACGCCAATAATCCTTGGAGCTTAATTACCGAGTTGCAATACGTTATTTCATTATATCAGGAAATAGTGACTTTGCTGCCTTGAGGACACGATTGCACTCGGGCTGAGACAAAGAGACGTCTGTTGCAATCTGTCATGTCACTACGATATAGGCGGAAGAAGTGATTCCTATCGACAATGGCAGCTGAGCAAGCAGCAGAGAACAAAGGAGATGAGCGCGATTTAAACTTATATTTCCTTGCGGGGATGAAGGCCCCAATTCCAGCTTTTATCCAGGAACAGACCTCGTAAGCGCATTCTTGAACGGGAAGATTAAAGAGCACATCCAAGGAGACATCGCGAAGGAAATTCCGGAAAGAGTGCCAGTCTGCTCGTTAATAGCAGAAAGATGTTCTGTTGGCAGGAGCTTCTTGGCTGGGGGTGGAGTAGGAGATGTTGACAGACACTACAGCATGATCAGAGTTGCTGAGAGGGCAGAGCTACGTGGCGCGACAGGACTCGGTGATGGAGGTGAAACAGAGTTTGAGAAGTGAAGCCTTACCGTCCAGGTTGTTGGGGAAACGGGAAGGAAAGTCGACTATTTGCGTGAGCGATTGAGAAATAGAAAGGCTAAAGGTTTATATGCCAACCAGGTCAGTTATAGAAAGTTTAAGCCACTTGGTATGGTGAGATTTAAAGTCCCTGAACACGAATATGAGCAAACGGATGGGGAGAGATAGACTTGTCTATATTGTCGGAAATGCTTTTTGAGTACACCACAGTCTTGTGAGGATAGAGAGCGATAGAGGAAATAAAGGTAGTTTACAGAATTGAGGAGAGATAGACGGAGATATATATATATGAATGGTCTGGAAATTCCAGAGAGAGAAAGAGAAAGAGAGAGCTCTTGACGTAAACTCCAAGGCCGTGTATGTGGGTTTCGGAGACGTTTCTATGAGAGGAAGATAACCGGGGATCGAGAAATCAGAGGAGAGGATAAACGAGCCGAGGTTGGTCTCGCAGAGAGCCAGTATATCAGAAGATTTAATAAGGAACGATTCCACACTGTAGAAGTTGGTTCGAATACTACGGATGTTAGAAAAGAAAATGTTAAAGGGTTTAAATGATTTTTAAGAGCTGGTTTAGGTTTAGTGATCACTAGTGATGGCAAATTTATACCTACGTTTACCTCCCCACATGGCCTCAGAATCAACACAGAGGCCGACATCAAGTGCCTTGAGGAGGCAATTCTGCGCTCGGCCAAGAGCGTGCTACTGGAAGACCCTATATCTGGCGACAGGAATCTGCCCCATGCCACAAAAACAGAAGACAGTAATAGGACAATTTCTGGGACCATGTCACACCTTACATCTAGCCACGTATCACTCCAGAATGCAACCGCGTTGAGTATTATGTGCGTGGCGCATTGAGCGAAAAACTAACAAATCTTCACGAAACGCCAAAGTTTTACTGAAGGCATGTATCATGGCAGCATTCAACGACTTAAGCAAGGAGACCGCTCAGAAAGGTTGCAGGAGATTCCGAAGTCTTCTGGAGGATATGGTTGAAGCCAATAGCGATATTCTTGAATAAATCTACTCTTTAGTATTTCAAAACATTTCTGTGTAATTTCAGTAATTTACTGTTTAGTATATCAAGATATTTTGGTGCAATTTTCGTAAAGATATCAGTTAAAATGAGATAACATTTTTATTTTCATTTCTGCGGCGTTTACACGACAATTTATTCATCGCATCCTGTATATTGGAAAACGTTAGAATTATTAGAATCTCCCTACTTGTACATTAGTTACTTATTCAGTTGGTTTTAATTTACACTACTTACATTATTCAGACTATTGTCCTCATCTTTGTCGCCATATTTATTACAACGTTTCGGCCCTTGTACACCCCGGTCTTCTTCAGATGGTTGGAATGACGAACTGAACCCTTTATTTCGCTCACTGGGGTAGACTGTTCTAGTTTCCACGTGTTTTGTTTAATGGATTACAGTTATCTCCTGTTAATTCCCCTCTGAAACATCTCTAACAGGAGATAACTGATATCCATTAAACATGGCATACAGGGTACAGTTCGACATTCCAACCACCTGAAGAAGGTCGGTGCGTACACGACCGAAACGTTGTGATAATTATGGCAACAAAGATGAAGTCAATCGTCCGAACAATCTAAATAGATTACATAATATCTCATCACAGAAATATAGACAGATACTGAAGGGACGAAACGTTGTGATAAATATGGCTACAAAGATGAGGACAATAGTCCGAATAATATAAATAGTGTACATAATACTTCATCTCAGAAATATAGACAAAAACTGGTTTTAATTTATATGGAAGCCATTTACACGACAATTTATTCATCGCAACCAGTATATTGGGAAACGTTAGAATTATTATGATTTCATTACTTGTTCATTATTTATTTGTTCAGTTGGTTTTAATTTATATGGAAGCCAGAATATGAATGTTAGTACCATAACTGAATGATTATTTCGTCTCACGATTGCTTAGTGGGGAAGACAGTGGGACTGACACAAAACGATTTAATCAGTTCTCTTTCAAATAACTCAAAGTGTTTTTTCCAGTTATTCTTGCGATAAATGGAGTCAAGATGTCTAAACGTTATCTGAAAACCCGGGAAAAAAATGAATTAGTTTAGTTGTATATAAATTTATTTTGCTAAACGTTATTTTTTATGGTACTCAATTATTAGTTGAAGGTCTGTTTTATTTTTATCCAAATACCTCTACCAACATGTAAAAATCCTGTCGGAGGATGCATATTCTTCTGACAAGATTTCACAAATATTCAGTCCGGGAGATGTAGCTGAATAAATAATATTGCTTATTTGAAAACATAGATTCTACTCGAATATAGAGTATCCACAAAAGTTACATTTGAACAAAATAGATTAATAATGTCGGATTTAATCCATTTCATATATATATATATATATATATATATATATAAAATATATATATATATATTAAAAATACACATATACCTACGTTTGGTGTGCGACTCGAGTTTCATTGATTACCCAACTTATCGGGCACAATATATAGCTTATTGTTTATTTAAAAAGAAGTATAGAGATGTTCATGAGATGACCGCTGATTCATAGTTAAAACTTAAAATAGCACAAAATTAGTACTAAATCAATAAATTTAATTGCAGGAAATAAAAAGACCTCTAATCGGTTGTGAACTGGGGCAGGAATTGCCTGGTTAACTGCAACGCCTCAAAAATAAAACTGCTCTCTATTACTCATCACAGGGAACCATCCCTGTCCCATGCATTAGAATGTCAGAAGCCCATCTTCTCCAGAGTGCCTCTTTGCGACTACTCGGTCTCACATTGACTGCTGACCTGAGATGGAACAAATACATTGAGTCAATAGCTTCGATCACCGCAAGGAAATATGGCTCCCTGTGCCGAGCCAGGAAATTTTTCTCGCTGGACTCGATCCTTCAAATCTACAAATCAACCATTCGCCCATGCATGGAGTATTGCTGCAATATATGGTCTGGAGCCCCTTCTGTTTGTCTCAAGATACTTGATAAAATCCAGTAACGGATATGCAATGTAATTGGACCTGATTTCACCTGCAGTCTCTCTCGCACACAGGTGCCGTCGCATCCTACTGTTTTTTTTTACAAATATTTTCATGATAAATGCTCCGATGAACTGCTTTCGATGGTTCCCAGACTTCATGAATTTAAGCGTTTTTCTAGGCTGACATCTCGCTCCCACCCTTTCACTGTCGGAACTGTTAAATGTAGCAGTCTCTTCTACTCCAATAGCTTCATGTCTCGCACCTCTCGCCTGTTGAACTCCTTTCCCTTTTCCTCTTTCCCTGATAGCTATAATCTCCAACTATTCAAATAAAATGTCAATCGATGTCTCCAGATGCCTTGATCTATCCCCTATCCTTCTCTTCATCCTTTCCTCTATCACTCCTATTTGCTCTAGCTCCAACTCTCTGTAACCCCTTGCGTGCTAGTGGCTTCCCGCCTTGCTTGGGGTGATACGCTTAAAAAAATGAGGTGTAGTAATGAGTCAATGATAGAAAAAAAAGTGAAAAGAAAGGTAAATTGTGGTATGCTTAAAATTTAGAATTTGAACGCTGGACGCTGTTCGTAAAAGACGTTTGACTGGTTAAAGGGAGATAATCGTGTATGACCCGAAATAAAAATTTGGCGGAATATTTAAATTTGAAATTATATCAAGACGGAAAGTGGGTTAACCAGGATTACAATATTTTAAGAGAAAGGTATTCTGTGCATGCAACTAGGCATAAGCACATTTCGTTTAATTAGTAGATTTGGATTATTAATATATTTTAGGAAGAATATTTTTGATGCAAACATAGATTGGGGGGTGCAGGTGCAATTTATGTTTACTACAAAAAATATTCATCGAAAAAATATTAACATGTCAGATTTAATCCATTTCCCCAATATATATATATATATATATATATATATATATATATATATATATGTGTGTGTGTGTGTGTGTGTGTGTGTGTGTGTGTGTGTGTGTTTTATGTGTTTGTGTGCGTGAAATGGATTAAATATACATATATAATATTTATATATATATATATATATATATATATATATATAAATGCGTGTGTGTGTGTCTCTATATTTGTCTCTTTGCCAGTGTGTTCCTGTGTTTGTAATCTATATCAACATTACGGGGGAAAATGTTTTACAGCTCTGATAATCAGCATTCTAAATGCTGGCTTTTTGCACTCGGCTCGGATTATCAAATAGTGTTGATATTCTCACCTCGCTGAGAAGTTTGGGTATTTTCACGCCAATCGACTCTATATTAATGTATATGAAATGCAGAATTACCCAACGTTGATTTACACATCCGTTAATAATCATATGAAAAATCTCTAGCCACACTACATTATGTTTTTGTTAAACGTTAAACTAAAGCAGCATAATGCATAAGGAATGGAAACAGAAACATATATAAACAGACTTAGCAAGCTAGCTATATAGGTACTTACGTAGATAGATAGATAGATAGATAGATAGATAGATAGATAGATGTGAACAGAGATAGATAGATAGATAGATAGATAGATAGATAGATGTGAACAGAGATAGATAGATAGATAGATAGATAGATAGATGTGAACAGATAGATAGATAGATAGATAGATAGATGATGATAGATGTAGATAGATAGATAGATGAATAGATAGATAGATAGATAGATAGATAGATGTGAACAGAGATAGATAGATAGATAGATAGATAGATAGATGTGAACAGAGATAGATAGATAGATAGATAGATAGATAACATAGATAGATAGATAGATAGATGTAGATAGAGATAGATATAGATAGATAGATAGATAGATAGATAGATAGATAGATAGATAGATAGATAGATACGTTGAAAATCGAAGTCGTACCACTGAATGTTTATTATTTATTTCCGATGCATTTATGACTGAAAATGTACCACAAGAATTTCCCCCAAAGATGCAACCGAAAAATAAGAAGATGAAAAAAAAAAGAATTTGAGGGGAAATTAAATGGCGAAAGAAAGAATCAATCGGAAGATGAAAACTAAATATCGAAGAAAAGGTGTAAGTTGAGAAAACCAAATCTGATTACTGACGTAAAAAAATGGAAAGGATTAGAAATCATCTATAATATAATCATCATGGCAGTGAAATGAACGGGAAATTAAGTGCAAAAATGAAGAGAAAAATATAGAAATAAAATAATAAGAAAATCAGATTTAGCCATATTCTGGTGGGTTTTGCGCTTGAACTTATTAAGCAAAGTTGGTGAGTGATGTCGTGCTCCAAATAACGCAGAAAATTCCTTCTTTTCATTTAATTATCCGGACTTGAACTAACACATGGCTGATATATACTCTGTGTCAAGCAAAGTAAACAGAGGCAAATAATTATTTAATGATTTTTAATGATATTGGTTCAAATACAAACTCTTCCATAACGTACTCTTTCGTTTTGGGCCCTCTGAATGTTCAGACGTGAAATAAAAACCTTGCTAACTTACAATGCAATATCCAGTTGCGAATATCGGTGGCACGCAGACATGTACACTTTTTTTGTTTCGTATATTTCCAATGAAACATGACCCAGAGAACATGTTTGTACTTCGTATGCCCATTCAACAAACTTGTTCCTTGCAGAGTGTCCACAGATTCTCAATTGGTTTTAAATCAGGAGAGTTTTCGGTCAGTCCATAATACTTTCATTTGCTCACTGGTAAGGATTCTCAGTTGGTTTTTGCAGGGTTAAAATTTTCGTACGCTTCCTTGGAGCAACATATATCTCAGACAATGGACGTAGGACAACTAATCGACAATCGAGACGCTAGTTTCTGAGCGGGATAAAAATCTAATGCAATCACTGACGAGGCAATATTTTTCAAGGCTAAACAAATTTCATCATACATCCCGAAAATAGATTCATATTACTGCACACTACTGCAAATGACATAATTTGAGGAAAAATAGAAATCGATTACACACTCTCATTCTAGTGCGTTTAAAACTGACCGAGTGGTGAAAGAAAGAAAGCTAACGCGATTATTTCAATTGATATACACAAGGGTGTAAGACAGAATTTGGGGCTATTTTTCAAATGAACGTTTGATAATTTAACCGTAGTGATCTTTGTATAGTTGAAAATTAATTTCCATGTTCTACGTTCATTTTACACTAAAGAAACACACAGATAAACAAAGTGAATGTTAATTTTATTGTTCAACTCTTTACATTTATTTCAAGTTCATAACTATTAAAAATACGTCACATATTTACAGTAAATATTATACCGATCCTAACATCAAATTCCAAAATAGTTAAAATCCATATTAATATTCCGTCTGTCGTCTTTAGACAATAGCACTAACCTATAGACCCATTTACTTTTGACTATATAATGAACACCGTACCGTGATACCTAATTCCATGCCTCATGCACATAGTGAAGCTATGCTGCAACGGAATCGGCAATCATTTGCAGACCATGTTGATTAGGTCAGGAATCCTACAGACAGGTATTATACTGCTGAAACAAAACATCGTTTGTTTTTCTTCAAGGAATGACAGCAGAACGGATTAAACTTTTTTTTTAGTGCAAATATCGTTGTTCAAAATCGCTTCCACAAATACTAAAGACGACAGAATATTGCTTCTTAAGGCATCTGCACTCTGATGCTAGAAAAGAAATTCCAATTTGGTAACTTTTGATCTTTGCCGTCTACTTCGGCAATCCTTAAATCGATCGTAGAAAGTGTATGTATCATGGGCCTGTCGATAAATCGTCTATGGATGTAGGAATGTTGGTTTGAACACTTGTTGAATACATCGAAACACAACAAGTTATTGAACATGACAGTCCTGTCCCCTAGAGGCTAACAACTGGATTCCACTCAGACGGCTCTAATTGGAGCAATCGAGTGCGTGTGTATCTTTATACGATGATATGTGTAGACACTAGAATCTTTCATCTCAGTGAAAATTATTACAACGTGCGTCATCCTCTAAGTAAGTCTGATTTAGGAGAATAATGTTCGAAAAGAAAACACGTAAGCTGACATTAATCTAACGATGGAAGAGGTCTAATTTCTATGGATAATTTATATATATCCATTATAAAATAATTACATAAATAAGGAAACAACGTTGGTTGCTGGTGAGATTAATAACAATGTGTTAGCCACAAGACATGTTTAGACTAAGGCAGATAAATACATATGAACAGACTGAGTGGCTTGTTTATTTATTTGGGTTAATTTACTTTAGTTCTTTTTATTTTCACTTTTTTATTTTATATATTTATTTATTCTCTTCGGTTGTCGATGTTTTATTAACGTAGTTAAATATTTTGGGGTATTTGCATAGGTCGCTTTTTTAATAGTTCCTTTTGGTCTGGGAAGATAATTAAAGCTATTTACTCTTCCAATTTTAAGATTGATTGCCGTAGTATATTCGGTTATTTTGGCGGGGACTGTTTCTAATTTGTTTATTATTTATTTATTTATTTTGTTTATTGTTTTTGCTTCTTTATGTATATTTTTATTTGTTCTAAAGGTTATTTTACCGGGAGCGATTTGTTAATTTGTTTATTTATTTTTTATTTGGATCAATTTTTACTTGCTTTTTCTTATTTATTTACTTTTTTTATATTTTGTATATCTTTATTTATTTATTCGGTTTTCGATTTTTGAATAACGTAGTATTTTTTATCGTTATCTACCAGTTATAGCAATTTTTCGAACTATTTTTGGATTCATGCTTGCAGTCTATTCTAAAAGTTATTTTTGCGGGACTACTTTGATAATTTCTTTTGATTAGTAAGGCGCAGGTATTTATCACACTAAAAGACCACAAAGGAAATTTCAAAACCAAACCTGCATGCAGACTCATGAACCCAACTAAATGTGAACTAGGTAAAATAAGTAAAATGATACTAGAAAGAATTAATTCTAAACTAAGGAAGAAGTTACGAGTAAATCACTGGGAAAACACAAAAGCAACTATTGACTGGTTCCACAACATAAATAAGATACATAATTGCCAGTTTATACAATTAGACATGAAATAATTTTACCCATCCATATCAGAAGTCATTCTAGATAAAGTCATCACGTTAGCATAGGAAAAAAAGTAAAAATAAACACCAAAGAAATCTATATCATTAAACACTCCCGTAAATCACTACTATTCGACAATGAAGATGCATGGATAAAGAAAGAAGGAATCTTTGGCACTACAATGTGAAGCTTTGAGGTTGCAGAATCATGCGAAATCAGAGGTATATATTTACTATATGATCTAAGTAAAATAATAGATAGAAATGATGCAGGACTCTACAGGGACGACGGTCACGTAATCTTAAGAAACTATAACAAACAAAACACAGGCAAGGCTAGAAAAGCAATAATAAAGATTTTTTTAAAAAAAATAACGGATTTAACATATAAAAACTAACCTAAACGAAGTAGATTTTCTAGATGTTACCTTCAGCCTAAGAAAACGCACATATAAAGCATACAGAAAACTCAATGATAAACCACCTTACATAAACACATCTTCCATTCACTCGCATTCAATAATCAAACCAAAACCAAAGTCGATTAACCGCATGCTTTCCGACAATTCTTGCAATGTAATCATATTTAACGAAGCTAATGCTACAGAACAGTCCTAAAAGATAGTGGATTCCCGACACTCACATACTCCAACAGAGCACTAAAAAGGCCAACAGGTAAAAAAAAATCTTATAGTTCAATACACTGTACAGCAAAAACGTAAAAACAAACGTAAGTAAAATACACTTCAAACTCTTAAACACTTCGCGGAATCATGCACTCTACACAAAATATTCAATAAAAACACTGTAAAAATCAGCTACAGTTTCACCGAGTATATGGAACAAATAATAAAAAATGGACAATAGGAAATCACTAAATGAACCACTCGAACAAATTAAACCCATGTGTAACTGTAGAATAAAGAATGAATGTCTTTTAAACAGTAATTGCATATAAAAAAAACTCAATATACTAAGCCGCGGTAGAATCACCAGATAATGAAGGAAAATATACACAGGATTATCTGAAAGTCCCTAGAATCAAATAAACTCTGCACACAAAACATATTTCATAAATAGTAAATACGCGAAGAGTACAATGTTTTCAAAGTGTATCTGGGAAATTAAAAACAAAACACAAATCACACCAAAAATATCTTGGAAAATAATGAAAACTTCATGAGCCTACCACAATCAATCCAAAACCTGCAAATTTTGCTTGGAGGAAAAAATAACTATTATTACTTCCCAAGACCGAATTAAATTACTGAATAAACGATCAGAGCTCATCTCAAAATGCCGTCATGAAAACAAAATTTTAATACATTACTTAAAATAGAAAAATGGAATGAATAAAGGAAAATAAACAAAATAATATAAATCAAGTAAAATAAATTAAACCCAAAAACTAATAAATAATAAACAATAATAGAATAGACGAAATAGAATAAATAAAAATCAAAAAATAAATACATGAAAAAAAAAGTAAAAATAATCAACCCAAATAAATGAAGTAAGTAATAATTATAAACAAATTCTGAAACCAATCACGTCAAAGTAACATTTAGTATAGACTAAAACACTCAATCCAAAAATTAGTCGAAAAAATAACTATAAATGCTATATAACGATAAAAAATACTGCGTTACACAAAAATCGAAAACCGAATAGAGTAAATAAAAATATACAAAATAAAAAATAAATAAATAAAAAAAGGAAGTAAAATATTAATCCAAATAAAAAATAAATAAACAAATTAACCAAACGATCCCGCTAAAATAACCGTTAGAACAATTAATTATGAACACGGATAAGTAAAAACAAGTAAAAATAATTAATCCAAATAAATAAATAATAAACAAATTAAAACCTGTCTTCCGTCAATAAAACAGAATAGATTACGACAATCTAAAAATTGGACGAATAGGTAGTTTTAATTATCTTCTCAGATCAAAACAAACTATTAAATAAGTGACCTAAGCAAATCCCTCAAATATTTTACAACGTTAATACATCGAAAACAAAAAAGAATATATAACTATATAAAATAAAAAATAAAAATAAATTAACACAAATAAATAAATAAGCCACTCCCGCCAAAATAACCGCCAGAATGGTTTACCCGTACATCACTGACCCATATATATAAATAGTCGAGAAAAAATTCATCAATAGTGGCCTAACGACTGCATCTAGCATGAAACATCCTGTCGCCTCTGAGTGTTAACTTCACTGTTCACTTTTATATATATATATATATATATATATATATATATATATATATATATATATATGTGTGTGTGTGTGTGTTTGAATAAAAAACAGACAACTTTAAGGTCCCATGTAATAAATTATTTCACCACAGCCCTTATAAAGGGCTCTGGATCATCAGACTTCACTTCCAAAGGTTTAAATGAAAATTTATTACATGGAACCTTAAAGTGGTCTGTTTTTTATTCAAACATATTTGCTCTAAAGATACATTGAGCTCTCCGGATATCATCCTCCTTGAGTCTACCCATACGGATTACCTAGTTTTGCATAAACTATATATATATATATATATATATATATATATATATATATATATATATATAGAGAGAGAGAGAGAGAGAGAGAGAGAGAGAGAGAGAGAATGAGAAAGATATGAAACAACAGATATAAATAGATAGATAGATATATGAAAAACTGATATCTATCTATCTATCTATATATATATATATATATATATATATATCTATATATATATATATATATATATATGCATATATATATACAAAGATAGATATGAAACAACAGAAATAGATAGATAGATTGCCATAAACGATATGTATATAATGATAAGATATATACTCTGCTAGAGAGAGAGAGAGAGTGAGAGAGAGAGAGAGTGAGAAAAAATGATGAGTGTTTTAAATAGATGTTTATATAATATATAAAAATCGATATATTGATAGATATTGACTTGATCAGGCACATCTATATGTAATATCGTTGCGGGGCAAGACGGACATCAAATAATTCACCACATGATAAAGGATAACTTCTTTTTTTCTCCTCAATAAACATCCGTTTGTTTTTCGACACAGGATTTTCTATGAATGCATCTAAGTGAAGCTCTGAATTTAAGCGCAGACATGTATGTCTACGCGATTTATTTCCTTTCCAATGACGACATTTTTATTTGTTGAATACATCACGGAAAACATTGAAGGTGATTTGACTTTGGAAATAACCTTGCTTGGATAGAACTTGACTGGGATCAGCAAGGTTGTCGATGCTTCGTATGTTGTTTGAACCCGTGCAGAATGAAGAATATTGGAACCCACTTGAGTCTAAGAAAGATTTTCATCATATTTCTTCAAATGTTTCCAGAAATTAGATTTCTGTCACGTCTATCAAGCTACCACCGTGTCAAGTCGCAAGCAACATTCAGCGATGTTCGCTTTTTATGTATTGCCTGCCAAATTCACGGGCAGTGGAAACTACCGACTCGAAGAATGCACCAAACATTACAGTTGTTTTGAAAATCCTGAAGTTCAATTTATAACAAAGTTTGTAGAAATACTAAAATACATTATTTGTGGGGAAACGATCGACATAGTTCAGAAGTAAAACATTCATTCTTTGAGGGTCTTATATAAAGTTATAAAAATCGATTTGAGATGTTTATTTATCATATTTCTTTTTTCTCTTTTACACTGTGCAAACAAGGGCTATTCCATCCGGTTTAATTGTTATCACGTTTTTCTCGGTAGATCAATTACAGCCGAGTAGTGAATACTATCCTTACCTCGTGCTCCATGATTTCAGCCTTGTGCCACAAGTAAATCGCACTTAATAAATAGCTGTACGTTGTACAGAAAAAATATCTGATCGTTTTTTGAAGAGGGAGTAGGTTGTTTTTCATGCATATTTCGTTAGAAAATATTGAAAAAAATAGATTAATGTTAACAAAAGTATGTACGTATAAGGACAAACATCCGGTTATTGACTTCAAATTAAAATGATTATTCGATATTATTTTAATGTTGGTTATGAAGTTTTCAAAGCCGAAAACCTAAATATATATCAATATTAAAAGAAAACATCAAGAAAAGACCTTTTCTTCAGAATTAAAAAAGGCAAGTTTGAATAAAACGGTACAATAAAATGAAAGGAATTTTCCAAAATGTTTGCTATAGATACGATCATTTGCTTTATAATTTTAATTTCCCATACTGAATAGGAAATAATAAGAAAATAGTGTTAAAATTTATGCAATATCGTTTCTACTGTATGTTAGTGAATGCTGTACAATCTCACAAGTAAAATCGACACATGAGCCCCGAGACTTGCTCATGCCCATTAAGTGTGTCCCGTTGCTTTCCCGTGTCCATTTTTCCTCCTATACGTCCTGTGAGTATCAGATTTTCCAAGCACTCCTTCCTCAATACATTCCCCAGAAATTTCGATTGCTTCTTCCTGTGGTTAATTATACGTTTCCGTTTTGTTTCCATTACCTCCAAAACCTTGTTTTTGCTCACTGGTTCGGTCAATTCTGTTCTCATCATCTTTCTGTAGATTCACATTTCTCTTGCTTTCCGTCTCTTCGTCATCTTTGAGGAGATTGTCCGTTATTCGTTAGACTGTAAGAAAACACAATTTACGTAGCAGTTCAGTGCACGTTTCTTTGTTTCTAACAACTTTTGTCACTCTCTTAATACTCTGTTTAGCGTTTGGTATGCATTTTGGCCATCCCAATACGTTTTCGGATGTCAATGTCGCACTTTCCGTCCTCTGTTAGAACACTTCCTACATATTCAAATTCTTGATCCTGCATGATTTTAGTATCCCCGACATGTAATTTGCATTTTGGGCTCACCCTTTTGCAGATAACAATGCATTATGTTTACTTGTAATTGATGCTTAGTCCCTTCTTCTCACTTTCCTTCAATACATGCTGTAGGGGGGGTTGTAATTTCTTTTCTGTGACGCCTATCTGCACTATGTCATTTGTATATCTTATTTTGTTAAGATTGTGGCCGCTAATAAAGTACCTGGTAGGACTTCTACTTCTCTCAGAATTGTCACGCTGTCGAATAAATCCGGTTCACAATGGTTTGCGCCTGGTTTCTTAATTATTGCTATGAAAGTAGATTTGCTTATATCCTTCGGTATATCCCCACTGTTGTAGATATAATTCATTATTTCGTGATCTTGTCTATGGCGAAATCGTCTACGGTTGCCAGTATTTCTATTACAATTCCGTCTGGAACTGACTCTTCGCTTCTGTTCAATTTGGCCAGTGCAGCTTCCACTTCGGTTTTTAATATTTCAGGTCCGTCGGGATTCTGTATATTGGCAGCCATTCTCTTATGGCTTGGAAGTGTTTTCCTATACATTCGTTCCATCTCTGAATTATTTTCTCTTTCTCTCATATCATCATTCTGTCCTTGAATTTTATGCATCCTGTTGATGACATGTCTTTTGTATTGTTAGTTCCCTCATATTTTTTATGGATATCTCCGTTATCTGTGATACTCATTCTTTTTCTTTCTGTATACTTTTTGATGAGCCATTCGTCTTGAGGCAGTCTACATTTGTTCCTTATTTCCTTGTATATTTTTTTTGTATTCTGTTCCATGTCTTAGTATTGTTTTCTGCAAGAAGATTCAAAAAGAATTTCGCTGAGAATCACGAGTGCACGTGTCCTGAATAGACACGGCACATAGAAGAGAAAATGTATATTTTTTTATCTGCCCAAGAGAATGTCCAAGATGCTGCTTGGAGAGAAAATATATAGGAAATGTTTTAACAAACAATGTATAATGTGACACCATAATCAGAAGGTGCATTGGAATAATAAAACGATGTTTTCCAAAAATTACTCAAGTCCTAAGACACAAAAGATTTTTGTTACTTACAAAGAAAAGTGTGCTGAATAGCTAATGTGGCAGTGAATTCCAATTTTCTCAAATATCTATACCAGACTTCAATAAGGAGAAAGAAGAAGAAGAAGAAGAAGAAGAAGAAGAAGAAGAAGAAGAAGAAGAAGAGATTCTTAATGATGTTGCTGCATATCGTTTTTCCCAATCGGAACTAAATTATTTAGTTCGTGATATCAACTAGTCAAGGTACCCTGCTGAACGGTTGGCATCCAGACTGGGGGAAAATCCCTCTAAGACATGACCGTCTACCACACTGTACTGATATTGCTTAGCTTCTGCACAAAATTGTAATGTCACAGTATGAACCCAAACATTGTAAATTGTTCACTGACAGCATCAAGCGATCACTGAAATGTCTTGTGCTACCCAATGGTAACCAGCTTGCCTGTGTATCCCTCGCTCATTCGACTAAACTGAAGAAGAAATATGATGCACTGATTTATTTGCTGAATAATATTCATTATGATCAGCATAAATAGTTTATTTACGTTAACCTGAAGATGGTGTTAATTTTTGTTGGGACAAAATTCCGACTTCATCAAGTATTCAAGATTTCTGTGCAGGTGAGATAGTAAGGATATTGCTCAACATTACAAACAAAAGGACTGCCCTGTTCGCGAGGAACTCATGCCTTACAGAGCAACGAACGTCATAAATAAACCTCTGGTGTACAGAGAAAGGATACTTTTCTCACCACTGCACAACAAGTTCGGCTTGATCAATCCGTTCACTAAAGCTCTGGATAAAGATGGTGGCTGCTTCACTTACTTGTTCCAGGTTTTTCCAGGATTGCCGTTGGAGGAGATGAAAGCTGCTATCTTTGATTGTCCTCAAATCAGTCAGGTCATCAGAGATGCAAAGTTTGAAAATTCAATGTATGATGTAGAACTGGAAACATGGAAGGCTTTTGTTCTGGTCGTAAAGAACTTTCTTGTCAACAATAAGGCCAGGAACTGCGCAGACATTGTCATCAATATGCTGATTCCTTTCAGATACTTGGATGCAACATGAACATCAAAATGCATTATTTATTCTCAGAAATAGATCGGTTTCCTGAGAATCTAGGACCAGTGAGCGACGAAAAGAGGGTGAGATTCCATTAGGACAGGAAAGAGACGGGGACCAGAGAACAGTGGCGCTGAGATGCAGTCATGATAGCTGATTACTGCTGGATTTGAAGAGATTCACCCCTGACGCTGATCAAATAAACGGAATTTTAGGACATGAATGTTGAACATGCAATTTATATGTACATGCATTTATCAATGTATACTATTTAATTTATTGTAATCGATCTTTGTAACATTTAATTAATGAATTCTGTTACAAAACATTTTTGATCTTAAAACTTGTGAGAATTATTAACATAATCCAATCGATAATGTCAAAAAATTTAATCGATTTAGTCAGAATTTCGGGTTTTTAAAAATTCAACTATGACCTGATCGAGAGAAACAGATGTCAATTTCGATATAGCGCTGAAAAATTGTCCTAAATCATTTGTTAAAACATAGACAACTACAAAAATATTTTTTTGTTGCCCAGTATAATTATATATATATATATATATATATATATATATATATATATATATATATATATATATAGAGAGAGAGAGAGAGAGAGAGAGAGAAGGAAGGGAAAATATATATAGAGAGAAGAGATAGCTAGATAGATACAGGATGTGTAATTGACTGGCCCTTTGAAAGTAAAGTGTGTTTACCTGGTCAATATTAGATTCTTTCTCCTTCAGAATATTTCTCTTATGAAATCCAGCACTTCGAAATACGATGGGGCCATTGCCGGAAATACACTTGTAATTCGTTTTCCGGAAAATATTATCAATTTTGGGGTCTTGTCAGGAATATCAGAAAATCTTTATCTGTTCAAATCCCTGTTCCACTTTGGTAATAGCCTTAAATCACATATAGCTAATTCTAATGAATAATGTTTTTCGGAAAATTTATTATCAAACTTTTTCTAACGTACCAAGCATAAAATAATTGTTATGGGGAGTATTCAGATGCAGTAGGTTTTAATCTAATAGATTTTCAGAAGCCATTCAACATTTCAAGATAAATATGTTGATTGATAATTTACCCTAATTATAAGTAAAATCTATGTCTAAATAATCAAAAACAAAAATAGACAAAAGTTGTCTTAAATTGTGACATGATTTTTTTTTATTTTTTTACTGCTAGTCATTCTCTGGTTTTTCCTGCATGTTGTGATGTTTTCCGGGATTTATTTACGACATGCCATCACATCATTCCTGAATGATTGGTTATACAAGATAACAGGTGAAATCGTCAGTGTGTCTGCTCATTAATCATAATTCGTATTAATATCTTCGAGAAAATGTTCTCCTTCTCATCTACTGTTAGAATACTAAGACTAACGTCCAAAGGAGCATAAAACATTTTCATAATTGTTCTCCAAAATTCTTGAACGTAATTGTTTATTACACCTTCATCCATAATACGCACCCCTAAAATTGTGCTGAAGGTGTGGGAAAATTCTTCTACTCACCCATAATACGCAAACCTGGTATAGTAATCAAACCCTATAAATTGTAGCTCTCTAATTTCATTAAGGGCAGCGTTTAGTACTCTTATTAAAATGGTTTTAAACATAGAATAACAATGTTCTTATTTAGTTTTATGATAATTCTTATTTTATTCTATATTTGTAAGTATTGGTAGGTATATATGATTGTATTTGACATACTTATGGGGTCGCGATCGCCGAATGTTAGTCTCAAATTTTTGTATGTTTGTGGTGAGTTGTTAAGATATTGAGTGATTTGGTTTCTGAATCTCGCGTTAGTTGAATTCGTCACTAGATGAGTTGATGTTGAAATGAAATTGAATTCCACAAGCCGGGGTTGATGTTAATAAAAATGAACTTTTGGCGAGGAACTTGTGTTTCAATGATTCATGTGACGAGTTGATTATTTTATGGACTCACTAAGTGTTGAAACTTGACTAATTCATGGAATAATAATGCAACACAAAATGTACTTAGAACAAAACGTATTGAAACAAGAAAGTGTACACAATATTTACATATAGTCTTTTGTATATTCCTGGTAAGACCGTTCCTGGAGAATGTGTTGACTGAGTCGCAGTCGGGCAGAGTCTCTGGTTGAATCTCTTGATTCCTCCCTCTTTTCCCGGTACCAACCATATTTATATGGTCGGTACTCCACTATGCAAATTAGGTGGATCCTACCACAACACTAAGTCATGTCGAAGTCTCATATAAGTTTTTTTTTTGATCATGTGGGAGGGTCGAGAGAATGTTTAGCAATTTTTTGGCAATTTGAACTCAAAACAGGTCAACTCGAGGTCAACCGTACGGGCGTAGACTGAAACATGTCATTATTATTTATGGACCCATCATAAAGCATTTTTTCGTACTAAACTCTACAGCCAATTTTAATGGGTTCAGCACAAACTGAGAATACTTAGTTGTGGTCCTCTTTTAAAAAGTTTAAAACAGTTAATGTAGAAATCTAATTCTACAATAATCCTTCCACAGTTTGTGAAGGTTTTTGCCAGAAAATTTTCTCAACAATGTACGTTTTAAACTTACAAGGCCAATTATCATGTCTGCTACACTTGGTAGTAACATCCGCCTCGTTCGCAAAGGTTAATAATTCTAATTATCTTTGTATTCTCTTAGTAAGAAGTAAGTTCCACTCGCATAGCTCCTTCACGCAAACTGCTGCTTTGTAAGACAGCCTTCCGGGAGCATGTTTTCTAGATCACTACAATCTTTACCTCTTCAAGACTGGGGTTAATAATTCTTCTTCCCTGCATAACTAGATGAACTTAATGTATCGCCTTTGCTTACACTCATACAACACCAAACAATAACTCTCTAGCTTGTTTGGCTCCTTTGCCCTGTATTGGGTGAACATTATTATAAAAATATTGATGCATTCCTGTATAAGTAAATATGTACGTATTTCTTCATATTTATATTTATGACTGATTATAGTATTTGACAGGTCATAACATATATTTTTTTAAACTATTCTTCTATTTCTCTTCTTCCATTCACAGAATTTTTAACATATTAGGAACATTTAAAAATTGGTAATTATATATCATGTTACTAATATGACAACAAACATCACACCTGACTTAAAGAAATAAAATCATTTTCGCCGATGGTGCAATCTCTGTCAGTAGTTCTGAACGTTCCCCTTTTCGTTGAAATGAAATAAAGATCATACTTTCGTAACCATTAAATTGTTTTCAGCTAAAATGAACTCTAATTAAATTAACATGATCCAGTTCATCCTTCTAAAGTGTAAGTCGATATTTATGCGTGAAGAAAGACTTTTAATTGCGAAGAAAGTGCTAAAAACACATATTTTTTGAAGTTGTTGGGAAAATGTGATGTAAAATATGTTATCTATCTGCGCTTTACCTCCTTAGTATTTACTTAATATTCTCTCGTTTTTCCATTAAAGGTGTTTCAGAACTAATTTAATTTGTTATTAGCCTGATCGTATAGCTACTTACCTGGCTTAGTTTATTAAGGTATATGAAGAATATGGCACATACGAAAATTATCTCGTGCTGAACAATACTTCCACTCCGTACCTATATATATATATATATATATATATATATATATATATATATATATATATATATATATATCGACCGACAAAAATATAGCAATTTCATTTGATGGTCAGATAAAAAGAAATATCAATGTTATCCTATCGTCAAAATAATTTGATGAAGCTCTTCATCAATCGGCCTAGTCTTTTATTTACAGTATGCCCGGGTTCCACTTGCTTACGTTAGAAGTTATTTTTATGGATAGGAGGGATGAAAACATTTAACACTAGACTTGAACAGGTTAAGATTGTATTGATCCGGGAAACATCCTCTTGGGAGTCTGTCCCTCGTGGCAGTGGTTCGCAGGAAGGAGCTGTTAGAATGAAACTTACTTCTCGTCGATGAAATACGGATGGGATTCGGGTGGTTTTCTGCTATGCGAGTAGCATGACGGGTCCTAGCCGTGAAGGGTAGAACTGATGCAACCAAGGAATCTGGTTCGTCTGAACACTTGAAGTAGCGATAGAACAGTGAGTGAATCTCCACATCCCGCCTGTGAGAGGGAGGTTCTAAGGTGGGAAATTGTTGTTAGAATTTTGGGGTACCTTGGTACTAGTGAGCCAGCCAAAATGAGCTGACTCATTTTATAGTTCACCAATAGAACGTTTAACAAATCAGAAGGCTCAAAATATTCAATGCGATGTATATAAAGGCGGCCATGTTTTTTCCGAATATTCACGGGCAGCCTTTGATATCGAAGACTGATGAATTACAGAAGAGCTGCTGGTGGTATTGGCGATATATTCAGATTCAGTAGAGTGTCTGACTCGTGAGAATTAATCTTTAACATTGTTTTATTGAACAGATTACGTACTGCGCTGTATTCTATATTCATAGACTATGGTGAAGATGGTTAACAATTCTTGTCCGTCAAGGATTCGGAAACGCTTTTGAATTCTGTCAAGACTAGAAAGTGTGAAGCTGGCAGCTCCTGCAAAAACATGGCCACAATACTCAATTTTCGGCTTCATCTGTTTCTTATGAAGGTAAAGGATAGTATGAGGTGTCAGGTACTTACTGAAGTGGTACAAGGAAGCGATCATTTTAACTACATTATTATCGTATGGATCGTATTTAAGAGTTCACTTGAGGTCGGTGTGTGTTGGAGGCCAAATATTCACTTCTTTGCTCATATTAAGTTTAATATTTCTAAATTAATTGTGAAACACTGACTTTGACTTTAGCTGTAGTATTATGCATAACGATTCAACATATTTTAAATTGCTTATTTTATATTTATGATCAATGATATAAAATATGAGACAATAATCCCTACTTGGTAAATAGCGTCGGTACAGAATTCTAGAAGTGAGTTCTACCAAATGTTAGCCAGTAGGTTAGTTTTATATGATGATTTTTCAGCTTTTATAGGATAATTTTGTCTTTTCTCTTTTCACATGTGAATATAATCGTACCTAAGAAAAAAGTGTTTCCTTTAGTCCATTCATGGTTTTCAAGGTCATTACTTCCCTTTATATATATATATATATATATATATATATATTACTTCCCTTTATATATATATTACTTCCCTTTATATATATATATATATATATATATATATATATTATATCCTTTACATATATATATATATATATATATATATATATATATAACCACATTCAGCTTGGTATTTTTCTTATTTAGCGTTAGCCACTTTAATTATTTATAAAGTCTTCCTTAAGGAATGCTCTGTCGTTCTTATAACAAAGTGTATTGAATGATCCTGGACGCAATCTGAACACTTCGACGTATTCTTCTGATGCAAAAAGAAAGTGAAAAGACAAAAGGAAAGAAACAGGTTCGCTCGGTTCAATTTCTTGCTCGCTTTGGCTGTCCTTTAGAAACACCGTCAAGAAACACATTTCTTTCGATCTTCCGGTGTCAATCTCGTTCGTTCTTTTATTCTTCCCCAAATTACTCAATCCCGGTGTTTAGTTTAAATTCACATATCGATATGCAAATCGCGTCACTCTCCCAACATACTGGCTTGTCTATTGTGTGTTCATTCTACTTGTATAAGTGTTGAAACTTGGATAAGCATGGAATAATAATAATACAACACAAAATGTACGTAAACAAAATGTATTGAAACAAGGAAAAGGTACACAATATTTACAGTTAGTTTTGGTATATTCTTGGGAAGACTGTTCCTGCATAATGGGTTGACTAAATCGCAGTCGGGCAGAGTCTCTCGATTCGATCTCTTCTTACTCTCCCGTCTTCCGGTACCAACCCATATTTATATGGTCGGTACTCCACTTATGTAAATTAGGTGTATCGTACCACAACAATAAGTCAAATTAAACTGGTTATTGCGAGGCCCAAGTTCGAATCGTAGCGGATTCAATTTTGTTTACAGCTGCAAACAGTGAATATTATCACACGAATTCTTTTCGCTGCGGGTGAACGACGCCTTCTCTCGGCGACTCCTTCGATATACTCCCCCGTGATGTCTTCATCGCAAAAACTGCAGATGTGTGCACGCCTCTTCATTCGGGCGCTCCTTCGGAGTGGGGGAGATATGAATTCTTCCTGGAACGAAGTACATCCAATACAGTCCTCAACTGTTTCGTCATCATTTTCAGAGGCTTCCGAACTACTGGTGTCAGAGGTATCGTCTAGCGATAACCATCTTAATGTTTCCAACGGTTCGCCTTCTTCTGACGAGACACTGGTGTTACTGAATGACACACGCGCTCCTGAACAAAGGCGAACGGTTTTTTTTTTTTTCGTGAGGAGGGTTTCCATTAACAAGCAACTCTTGGGAAATGTTGGTTCCTGTCTCCCGGCTAATCCTCGGCGCACTCTTACACCTGCTGTGCAGGATCCTATCCCATAAAGAATCCCCCATGATCATGAACAGCTTGCGGTTCGAAGGTGGCCACTGAATCTCCCGTGTCAGTAAATTTTCCATGGTCAACGTTTCGATGTCCTATGCTTGTTGCATTTCCCTTGAGATGTCATTGGGGAGCCATGTCACGAATGGCAGTAAAATCGCCATCTCATGATTGCGCCTAGTGAACCCTGCAGTTCCTGCAAGTTGTCATATTTTGTTGTCATAAACATTCATGCGCTCTCCTGCCCACCCAACCAGTTTAAGCTTTGTGTAAGCAGAGAATGCCCCATCCGAAAATACCTCCTTTAACCGTGCTTCAATCAGGTCGAGGTTCGTCTGCTGATCCGTGTCCATCTCCAAATAGAATCTCCCTACAAATATAAAAGTAAAAGGCTTGCCACGATTTCTATTTTTTGAAATATTGCCATCAGCTGCAAAATCTTGATCATGCCACCACATCTCCGTCGCCATAGAAGGAATTTTATATTGCTGGGTTTAAACTTTGCCATTTTGGTGAAGTCAGCAATGTCGAAATAGTTTGAAATAAAAAGAAAAGTAAAGTAAAAAACAAAAGAAAATAAACACGGTCGCTTGTCTTATTTCCTTGCTCACCCTGGCTTTCCTTAAACCCGCTCGTTCTTTTATTGTCTCCCAAATTACTCGATCCAGGTGTTTGTATTGGATTCTTATATGCCTATGCAAATCACGTCACTCACCCACCGTCCTGACTTGTCTATAGTGCGTTCATTCTACTCGGATAAATCAACTGGTTATTCCGAGGCTGAAGTTCATATCGCACTGCAATCAATTCTGTTTACGGCTAAAACAATGCATGTTGTCACGCGAATTCTTTTCGCGGCGGGCGAACGAATCTTTCTTCTCCGTTATTCGTTCTTAAACAACCATAATAAAATTGATAGATCCTCGTGGTATATCCTGGTGAATATATATCTCTAAACTTAACATCATCATCTTCTATCAGATAATTTCTTTAAATGCTCTAAATTTACTGGAATTGTTAAGTCTATTATAAAACTCTAAATGCCTAAATAAGCAAAACTACCAACAGCCAACAACGTATGGAGGATTGTTGTTTCTATGTGCCGTGTCCCTTCAGGACGTAGGTGATCATGGCTCTCCACTTTTCCCTATCCCTTATAGCTCTCAATAAGTTTCGTCCCACTGACCCCTAAACCCAGACCCTGATCTGTCATCCACTTGCTTAAGCCTTCGTCTTCGTATCACAGTGTCAGACTTACCGTCATCTGTCAGAACGCTTCCTAGATATTTAAACATTCGCACCTGCTCGATTTTATTGTTCCCGACATGTAAATCGCATTTTGGCTCATCGTTTTACGGATGATCATGCATTCTGTCTTCTTGTAGTTTATGCTTAGACCTTTCTTCTCGCTCGTCTTCGCTATAATAACGCCATTATGACAAGACAAATTTTGCTAGCATGTGATGCGTCAATTATTTTATTTGTGGTTCGACAACAATCCATGTGAAAAGACGATTGGTTTTATGAATTTCTATTGCACAGAAAAAGAACCGGATTTGCAACCTTCAGGTCAACGAAAGACAAGAGAAAAAGCAAACGAAATGCGCGGAAGGACAAAATATGCAGCGGAACGTCGAGGAGAGCACATGCATCGAGGGCGTCTATTAAAGCCAATGCAACAGGATATGCTTTTTCTCGTCTAAGCTTCGCTAATCATCTAGAGGACTTGAAAATTACGGGAAACACCTTTCCAAATTGCCGTTCCAGGAGCGACGCCATCAAACAAAGCACATATACACACACAGAGACACGTACATTAACAAATACACACACGAGCACACGTGAACACACACACACATGTATATAGGCAAACGAAAGATAAATAGATGATTAGAAATTGATAGATAGATAGATAGACAGGCAGACAGATATGGATAGCTTAAGATAGATATGAAGAGACTGCAATAAATATATAGATAGGTATATAACAAATTGAGATAGATATATAATGAATAGACTTTTACATATATATATATGTGTGTGTATATATATATATTTATATATGTAGTTAGCTATTAACAGGATGATATATATATATATATATATATATATATATATATATATATATATATAATAATATAGAGATAGATACAAAGAGACTGCGTTAGATAGATTGAGATAGATAAAGAATAGACTGACATATACGGGGGAGAAAAAGAGATAATGAATAGACCGAGGTATATAACGAATTGACTTATATATATATATATATATATATATATATAAATAAAAAAAAGATAGATAGGAATAGACTGTGCTATACAGATAGCTAGATAAATAGACATATATATTGAGATAGGTAAAAAAAAAATAATGGTATATATATATATATATATATATATATATATATATATATATATATATATATATATATATATATAGGAGAGAGAGAGAAAGACAGATAATTAATAGAGATAAATATTGAACAATATTGACAAAAAATATTGGCTAAAGCAAGACCAAAAGGCGAACCCATCGCTACACCGTCAATCTGCCGATAAATAATATTATCGAAACTAAATTCAACAGACGAGGTTTCGAACTTCATGAGATCAATAAATACACTCTGCGGAAAAGAGGAGGCAAAGAGGTACGTTGCAACATATCACAACAAATCTCAATTGTTTCACATAAGGGAACACAGGTAAACAAAGAACACATGAACCCACCATTTGAAGAGGGATTACGTATAGTTTCAACAAAGGAGAATGAATCTTTAATACTATAGGTACTAATATATATATATATATATATATATATATATATATATATATATATATATATATATATATATATAAAAGTTTAATTCATATATATATATATATATATATATATATATATATATATATATATATGAATTAAACTTTTATGTGGAATAATCTTTTGTGTCAGTTCATTTGGAATTAGGAGATTTTGAATATAAATAACCAAACCACATGAACAGGAATAACCAAGACAGGCATAGAGTGTTTTACATTTTTAAGCACTATTTAATGTTTTCTTTAGAATATAGCATTCGAATTGCAATAAATTACTCCATGAAGAAACACAGTGCCAAAAAGGAGTATCAATTTTGGCATCCACCAAACTTATCTCACTTAAACTTCTGAATTTGTGTAAGGAAATACGTTAGAAAATGTTTGTGTTTATTTTTTCGGATTCATTTCAAAATGAAAGAAACATGATTTTCATGAATATTTAACAGGATTTTTTCCTGATGAATATGGTATTCATTTTAACCATCTGCTTCAAAATCATATCGCAATTGTTTTGCAGTATACATCAGCTTATTCGAAATGATGACACCTGTTAACAACAACAACAATTTACGAAAAAGTTATGTTCCTTCGTTTTCTGTTGAATACAGCTGTTCGACTGGCAACATGTAAGAAACAATTTATTATTTTCAGTTGTTCAAAACATATCAAAACGAAATACGAATACGATCATAATGTACTGACCGTATCCGACAATTAAAATTTAAGTTTACCTATCTGCAACATCGGCTTTGTAGCAGCATAATCAATATCAATGAAAATTAATAATATATTAGCCTGGACCTAATGAAATATCTATTAGAATGGGACTGTTTTCCCCACATATATATATATATATATATATATATATATATATATATATATATATATATATATATATATATATATATATAACTCTGTGTGTGAACACCAGTCAAGGGTGTTTTCCTCAAAATTGTTTGTGTTAACACCGAATCGAACATCACTTTTGGCAAAGTTTAATAATTTATAATTACTGATCCTCCTGAAGAACAAAGGTGTAATAATAATAACAACAATAACTAATATGGAATAATTATCTTACTCTTTAATTTAATTTAATATCACTAGCAGTTTTATGTAAATATCTTTGGACTAATAAGATCACAAGCGATGCTGGTTGAGGAGCTATTTCGAAGGTCATTTGTAATTTGAAAGTGTAGCTTAAAGATGAATAGTTTTGTTCTGATGATTAATAGTTTGAGTAAGACGAAACGCCATATTTGTCTATGCCGTTGATCACGAGGAAACGTATTTTTCTTAAGTGAAATGAAGTTAACTTATTATGCGTTTTGATTTTTTTTTTCATAGATGTCACTGTTGAGGAAATTATAGAAAATTTCTGTCATATTAGTTCGTTGAAATTAAACGTTGTAGCAAACAGGTGTGCATTGAATAATCGAGTTCCAGTCGGGTTTTATTTGGGATGTGGAAATTCTCTCACTGATCTATCGCTGCCACCATGGAAAGTGTTCGAACGAAAAACATTTCTTGATTCCGCCAGTTCATCCATTCACGTCTAGGAACCGTCATGCCATTCACATATTAGCAAACTACCCAAATTCCCTTTGTACTCCATCGGCGAGAAGTTTCACTCGAATAGCTTCTTCTTGGAACCACTGCCATGTGGAACAGACTCCCAAGGGGATGTTTACCCAATAACTACAATCTCAACCTGTTCATGTTTAGCTAACCTTTACCATTCATATAAAATAACCTTTAACGTAAACCTCTACTTCGAGTGGCATTCAAGCCTTACTGTAATTAAAACGCCAGGCCGATTAATGAAGAGTTTCATCAAATTAATTTGTCTATAGCATATAGTGATATTTTTATTTGACCACCAAATGAAATATATATATATATATATATATATATATATATATATATATATATTGGCGCTCGAAGAGAAATAATATATATTAGCACTAGTTGTAAAGCACTATACTAGTCTATGCATATATAGAGAGGAACAGAGAGGAAGTATTGTTTTAAAACTATTTAATAGTTTGAAGAATGTCCTCAGCTTTGTCCTTTGTTTTGCTCAATGTTCATGCCTTCTCCCTATTCCCAAGGGGTAGTTATTGAAATTGACATGTGGACTTCATCAAATTAATTTGATGATTTGATAGCATTGATATTTATTTTACAATCCATCCTCTCTCCCAGTTACGTGTTATATAGAGGGACTTGTGTTTGAAAAAAAAATAATTGTTTTTCTCATGAAATTTTTAATTCAATATTCACTTGGTAAAATGAATTCTTATTAAATCCGAAATGTGTTTCAGCTTTAAATACCCTGACAATGGGTAATAAGCCGTAAAAATAAATTATCAATTGGAGCAATGTCTTGTCATATCTCTTCTGTAATAATCTCAGTGTTTTTGTTCCGTTTTGAAATATTTCATATGAATTAATCTCATTCTATGTTTGTTTCAAATAACACAACTATCTGTGAATCTTATGAGATTTCTATTCTGTTTTTCCTACGTTTTTCTTTGTTTATCGAGTCAGCATATCTTTAATTTTGCCCCGAGTATATATATATATATATACCTGTGTCACGTTGACATATTTCAATGGATTACGGTAATTTGTCTTTCTCCGTCATATTTGTGTAGTTTTTCCAAACTGTTATTTAAAGCGATACAGGGGGACTATCCGTCATCTTCTGACATTATTGTTACCAATTTATTGATCTGATCTTTTACAATTTCAATTTCCTAGCATCGCAAAGCTGAGATTGTTTTGCGTTTCTCTGTCACTCTTCATAAATATTTTCTTTTTTTTGCACTACGTATATATATATATATATATATATATATATATATATATATATATATATATTATCAATTGGTTTTATGGATTAGTCATTCGGGGGATAAATATATGTTTATGTATATGTGTTAGAAGTCAGAACAACCACTTTTTACATTTCAAGTATTGATTTGCTTGCTCTGGGAATCTGTAGGTATTCTTTAGTTTAATTTAGATTGAACGTTTTTAATTTAAACAGATTGTAGTTTTCTTCGGTTTAGAAAGCTTACATTTATGACTAATGCCAATTAATCAAAAGTTGCTTTCCAAGACGAACATTTTCTAAGTCTTCAAGAAAGAACACATCACGAAGCAACTTATTAATTTGTATCTGCGTTTATTATTTTATTTGATGAAATCAGTTCTCAAAAAAATAGCAGCGTAAACGTCACCCATAAAATTGTTTCGTTTGTATTAGGTTTTCGAAAATATTATGTTATGTTAAGTTTCAGTTCTTTTTTGCAGAAATTCTTGATAAATGGTAATATTATTGCGACTTTCGTAAAACAGCCTGATTTCCTACACAGTCTTATGATTTGTATATATAAGTCTCTCTGTCTTAGCCAAAACAGCAAAACTCTTCAGTTATGTTCAATAAAGCTACATCAAACCGAGTTAGACTCAGAGTTTACATTACAATTTATTGAATGTAATTATGGATAAATACCTTAAACCAGAACGTGTCGACTTGGACTCTCCAAGCCCGTCTTCTCGTATTAGAAACGATTATTCGAAGAATTCTTGCTTGCACTGGAAAACTGTCCACCCACTTCTATTATTGATACTGATAGACATAACCTGCTAATACACCAGGTTTCCATATCCGTATATGCCAATATTTCTCTTTGCAAGACTTAACAAAAAAAAAATTGGAAAATAAAAAAATCTACACATTCACTTAAATATAAAAAAATACATCCGAGAATAACCGAAATCATTTGAAGATATAGCACATTCGGACAATTTTTACACTTTTTATACCCAGAAAAGATATATACGAATCCAAGAAAATTTTTTAAAAATTGCTTAAACACAGTACCTTGTCTGTCGTCTTTAATGAAATTTGTTTACATATATGAGAAGAGATAGAGTACAGTGAGTACATTAAATGTGTAAACAATTTTCTATGATTTTCCAAAAAAAAAAGCCAGAATTTGAACTCTGTCCGATGATTCTGTTTCCAACTCCACTATAATAACTCCAGCTCGAGTTCTCTCCAGATGTATATAACGTGAACAAGGTGATGACGTAAAAAGCAAACTAAATAACTTTACCATTTATGAGTTAGTGCGTGTGTTTTTGTGTGTTCGAGTGTATGTTGATGTCTGTCTGTATTTATCTTCACACATCAGCTCACTCAATAGCTATAAATTCCTTCTCGTAGAATCATGAAAATTTATGAGTTTAGCCTAATGCTTCGGCACCTTGTCCGACGACGACCAATGTAGAAATGCTGCATAAAATTCGAAGAATAGAATGAATGTAATAAAAAATAGACGTTTCTTTTGCTTCTTTCCTATTCCATTATCTATCTAACTGAAAGTTACAAAACCTGAATGACATGATATTTTTATTGGGAGAATATTTCTATTGTTTGGGGTTAAATTTTATCTTGGTTCATCTTAACAATATTTTTTTCTTGAGATTTATCTATGAATTTCCTTCTAGTCATAAGGAATTGAAATGTTCAAAATATCTATTTGCTTGTCTGTTCTCTAAATATCGTTGAAAAACTCTAGTGACCAAACATTAGTGATTAACCTCGTGCTAAATTATATTACTAGTAAATATATCAGCTTTCAGTCACGCAGTTTTTTGTTCTTTCAAAGTTAATGTTTCATCACTAATTCAATAATAATGTTAGATCAGTGTTTCTCGACATTTTTAGCCAGAGCACACCTAGAACAAAATGGAAACATGTCGTCACACTTCGTAAAATAATTAAAGAGTATATATTTAAATGTTATGAAATAAAAACATACATTTGAATAATATACAGACGAATGTGAACTTACTCTATTTAAATGTTTCTATACAAATATCTGTTCAGCTTATTTATTGTAAAACCTGAATCTGGTATTATTTTTTTTTTTTTTTGATTACTGCATTGTTTGGTCAAATGACCGATGAGCAGACCTCGTTTCTTCTTCAGTTGAGAGTAGTGTTTCTCACTTCCTATTTCTGATGTTATTTATTGTTGATAAGTCTAATCAACATAAATATGAAATAGAAAATTTCAATAAAACTGTTTAAGCCTTTCTAGTTCATGTGGAATATGCCTTTTTGTATTGAAATACAAAACATATCAATGGGTACCGTCGAATGTTTTATTTTGCATCCTCGATCACTAGAAATGGTAGCCAATTCTTCTTCTTCACATAACTGAAATCGAATACTAGAACGAACATTTATGAAGAGATTTCGAATCCAATCATACTTTCACGGTATCCTGCGGCACAGTAGTCTTGGGAATCATTGTGTTAGATTAACAATTCGCAATGAACGATAGAACAGTTCAAGTTTTATTTCAGTTCTGTGCATGTAATGCAATTTGAGCAGAGGGTCTTTCATTTCTAGGTGATTCAAAAATTGATTCAATGGAAGAAATATTTACAACTAAAAAAAAAAGTTTAAACGGAATGAAAGCGTTAGATAAGAAATGAGAAATTTTAAAAAGATGGAAGAAAGGAAACAAAAGAAAGATTGAATTAAAAGAAAGAAAAGAAAGAAAGAGACAGCAATAAAATAAGTGATATCAAGAATGAAGTAAAGAAATGGATAAGGAAAATGAGAAAAATCAAGAATTTAAAAAAAAAAACATAGAAATCGATAAAGAAAGAGGAAGGAATAAAATATTTCACTCCCCACGAGGAGCATCCGTGAAGAGAAACTGTTTAACACAACATGCTTCATTATAAAATATTCATTCATTTTTTATTAAGTTCTTCGTTCTCATAAATGCTGAGTCATATTTTCGAAACTGCAATCATAATTATAGTTTCGACATTTCGATTTTATCGTAGAAACTAGTGTACTAAACATATTTTTTATTTTGAATTATCGTAGTGTGTCCGGTGGAGAAATATCAACTTGTTTTAGAGAAAAATCACGTAGGAAGAAACAATTGCATTGACCATGATCTCGTCCCTACTATAACCATATCACAATTATTTAAAGGGAAGAAATAAATGACTGAATATTTAAATAAATAATTCACCCATAATTTAATCTGCATTTTTTTCTTTTTTTTATTATTGAGAAATTCATGGTAATATTACAAGTTCCTATCAAAGATATTTTTCTGTTTATTTTTGACAAATTCATTAAATAACTACCGTAATTCCCAATGTATAATACGCCTTCATCCATAATACGGTCCCCTAAAAGTGTGCTGAAACTGTGGGAAAAAGCTTTTGCTCACCCATAATACTTACCTCTTGTTTCTTAAACAAACCCTCTCCAATTTCATTAGTCTAGCTTTTCCTACACTTATTAAAAATGGTTTTAGATATAGAATAATAATAATATTCTAATTTAGTTTTATGATAATTCTAATTTGATTTTGCATTTATAAACATTGTTAAGTACATATGATTGCATTTGACATCCTTATGGCCGAATGTTAATGCCAACTGAAATCGACTTATGAAACGGCAATTTCCTAAAAATTTTTTGCAGTTGTTCATAATACGCACCCCTAATTTTGCTTAATAATGTTTAGAAACATGCGTATTATACATAGGAATTGCTGTATTTAATATAAGAAACTTATGATTTGGTATTTCCTGATTAAAATGCTCATAAAAGTAAAGGGGAAAATAGTATAGAACAATATATATATATATATATATATATATAATATATCTAGACTATATATATATGTATAGCTCTAGACTATATATATATATATGTTGTGGTAGGATCCACCTAATTTGCATAGTGGAGTACCCACCATATAAATATGGTTGGTACCGGGAAGACGGGGGTGGGGGAGGAATCAAGAGATTCAATCCAGAGACTCTGCCCGACTGCGACTAAGTCAACACATTCTCCAGGAACGGTCTTCCCAAGAATATACAAAAGACTATATGTAAATATTGTGTACACTTTCTTATTTCAATACATTTTGTTCTAAGTACATTTTGTGTTGTATTATTATTCCATGCATTAGTCAAGTTTCAACAATATACATATATATTGATCAAGACTATATATATATATATATATATATAGATTGACTATATATATATATATATATATATACATATATATATAGATTTTTCTAAACTATATATATATATACATATATATATATTGTTCTAGACTATATATATATATATATATATATATATATATATATATATATATATATATATATATATTGATGTATGCATGCCATGCATAAATAATCTAGTGTCGCTCGCACGTGTGGATAAATGAAAGATATACAGATGTGTTTTGGTTTCTGTCAAATATTTCAAAGCTGTATGGGGAGACCGGTTTCCTTTTGATAGATCACTACTCGTAAATGCTACTTTTTATAAAGAGAAAAAAAGCAAAAGTATTCATTTGTGTTTTCGGCATATTTTCGCCATCGTCTTGGAGAAATCACAAATAAAGAATAAATCAATAAAATATTGGTTTTCCATGAGTTCTCTTTTTAAGTCTCCGAGTTGGTACACATTCCATTTTACAAATAGACACTGTCTTAGTCTATTTTCTTCATGTTATTCCCATCATATTCAAGCTGTCTGAAAGAAATATATGCCGCAGTATATTCCTCTACAGAAACTTGCATGTCAAACATTTAACACAATTCTTATCTTGAGATAGATATATAACCAACGGCAAAGAATTTACGAACAAAGAGACCGTATATAAAGTAAATAGATTAAAACCTTTTCTAGTCACAACACATTTGGTAGAATTATTCGGTAAAACTTTACCTATGAGCATTGATACGTCATTGTGAGTCAGGTTCGTGCTTCAGTCCAATATTATTTGGTAGGAAAAGGAAACGGTTAACCCAATACTGAACGGTAAATATGTTAATGATTATAAGAATAAAATATATATATATATATATATATATATATATATATATATATATATATATATATATATATATATATATATATATATATATATATGTGTGTGTGTGTGTGTGTGTGTGTGAAAATATATAGAAAATAGGAAGGAACTGGTTAGGTAAATAATCCAAAGTCCCTTAGTATTTTAGTTATTATTTTTAAAAATAGTGCTCGATACAAAAGTAGAGCATAAATATAATTATTTATTTAAAATATGATTCCAAATCGCGATTTGGAATCATATTTTTAAATAAATATATATATATATATATATATATATATATATATATATATATATATATATATATATATGTCTGTGTGTGTGTGTGTGTGTATATATATATATATATATATATATATATATATATATATATATATATATATATATATATATTTATATAGAAATATAGTATTCAGGTGTGCTATTTTATGGAATAAACTGATCAATATCAGAGAGAGAGCGTATGTAAATATAAATATAAAAGTGAACATTGAAGTCAACACTCTGAGGCGACAGGCTGTTTCATGCTGGAAGAGAAAGCAGTTTTGTAAAATGTGAACATCTAGAAGCCGAACCCACATACTTCGGCAAAACGCATTGTTAAAAAGAGTTTTTTTTTTTTTTAATATGTTCTATCTATATATATATATGATCGACCTGGATTTGAAAATAATGGTGTAAATGCAGTATTATACTATAAATAATACACATGCCTTCTATATAACAAATATGACAAGTGGAAAATTTAATGAGTGGTCATCTGAGAAATATTCTCCTCCTCCTCTTAATCTGTCTTACCATTCTACCAGAGCGCACAGTTTCCTGAATAGTTGTATACATCTAAACTCTCAACATAGATTTTTCCCCAAATAATCTTCTGAATCATTGAATGAAGAAGATTATTATTGAACAATAAATACAATTTAATTAAACATAAACAGAAGATATTCTTCAGGCCTCAATCGTAGCAAACTATATAGAGATACCTAATATTCTAAAGCAAGGTTTTCCGAACCTTTCTGTCCTTATGATCCACTTTCACATCAACCTACGGAAAATCATTTTAGGCGACAGGATTTTAAATTTTAGATCATAGCAATTTTTCCTTGACAAATTGAATCACACTTGTATATTTTCAATGTTTCTATGGAGGATTTTGTTTTGTCTATGGGTGGCCTATAAATATTGTCCCATTTCATTGTAAAGATATTTTTGAATAAGAGAACAAAAGACATGAGGCAAAAGTTTTCTTTTATGTGGCGTATTCCTTTCAGGACATAGACGATCACGGCCATTCACATCTTCTTGTCCTTTATAGCCCTTAATATGTATTTTTGTCATTTCTCCCAAACCCTGTGCATCCATCATTTTACTCAATCTCATCAATTCTACTACGCGCTGCTTTCATCTGCCCCTCTTTCCCTCAATCTATCCTGTCAGTATCAGGAATTCCAGGCCCTCCTTCATTAGGTGACCCAGGCATTTCATCTGCATCTTCCTGATGTTAAATATTAGTTACCTTTTGATTACCATTTTCTCCAAAACATCTTTGTTACTCACATTTTCGGTCACTATCTCGCTGTAGAACAACATTTCTGTTGCTTCAATTGTCTTCTTCATCTTTGAGAAGATTGTCGAGCATTCACTGCCATACAGGAGAACATATATAACGTAACAGTTTAATGATCTTTATTTCTAACGAAATTTGTCTATCACTTAATTCTCTGCTTAGCTTTTCGAATACATCTTTGGCCATCTTAATACGTTTTCGTATTTCAGTGTCGCATTTTCCGTCCTGTATAAGAAAGATTTCCAGACATTTAATGTCTTGTATTTTTTTTAATTTGAGTATTCCCGATTTGTACTTTAGCTTTTGGGCTCAAACATTTGCTAACAAGCATGAATTCTTTCTTCTTGTAGTTTACATTTAGTCCATTCTTCTCGCTTTTTTTCGCTATCGTCTCTGTGTGCTTTTGTAGTTTCCTTTCCATGTTTGCTATCAACACCGTAATCTACATATCTTATGTTATTAAGATTGTGACCGCCAATAATTAATCCTGGTAGGACTTCTAATTCTCTCGGAATTCCCTCGCTCTATAGATTGAATAAAGTCGGTGAGATAACACATCCTTGTCTTACACCCCTTTCTATTATTTATATATATGCCTAACTCACATTCTATCCATATGTAGGCGGTTTGCTGCTACTTTATTGATTATTCTAATATCTTTACCGAATATGTCAAGGTTACTGAGCAGCTTTAGAGAACGATTATGTGAGATTACCTTTTTGTTAGAAAATCAACAAAATTTTTCTGTACAACCTTCACACAAAAATACTGTGGATTAAATGTCTTGAATAATTCCAATTCTCATTAGAAAATTCAAAGACAATATTCTATACAATTTTCAGCAGATAAGTTTTTCTCAGACGATGTATTTTTATTCCTTTACCATTTTTAATCTCTTTTGTTCAGCGTTATTTTTTGGTGTGTGTGGGGGGTTGTTGGACTTTGATTATCTTATCGAATCTATCCGTAGTTTCTTCTGCGTTTGCTATGGGCTAATCGGAAATAATCTCCAAGCGAAAATCAATAGCGGTTGACATTTACCTAAAAGTCAAACAACATTTCACGTCTTACTTCACTAAAAGTCAAAGTAAGCACGCAAAGCGGAAGGCAAGAAATATATTGCTTGTGGATACAGAGAGAGAAATAATTATATGTGACAGCATTTAGTAGAAAATACGAAGTGCCAGAAAAATAATTTATCTCTCTCTCATATATATATATATATATAAATATATATATATATATATATATATATATATATATGTGTGTGTGTGTGTGTTTGTATGTAGATCGAATTCCAGTTGTGTTCATTACTTACATTTTTACGCTGAGAAAGGCATGAAGACATTTCTTCTCCACCCCACCAGTTATGCATAAATAGAAGGACAGGCTGGGTCCTATTGCCTTGAGTGGCAAACGGTCTTGGAAGATAACGCAGAAATAATAACCTGAGGCGGTTCGCTTGGGGACTTTGGGCATACTGTGCATAAGATGTCTATTCGAATCTCCGAAAAAATGTGGAGAGCCAACCACACTTTTTGCCTCCACCAATATTATGAAATGATATACGTGAAGCACTGTTAGCCTGGCTGTTGGTTCTAACTAGTGAGCTGCTTGACCTTCATACGAAAAACGATGGTAAAATCCAATATATATATATATATATATATATATATATATATATATATATATATATATATATATATGATTTCCCAAAATCAAACTTCATATTACTGAACGAAACCGCTTGTATTTACCAATTCAATTTACACTGATGTGACTTTTTAAATTACGCTTATTTCCTGCTAACATACATACATACATACACACACATATATATATATATATATATATATATATATATATATATATATATGTGTGTGTGTGTGTGTGTGTGTGTGTGTGTGTGTGTGTGTGTGTGTGTGTGTGTGTGTGTGTCTGTGTGTGTGTGTGTGTCTGTGTGTGTGTGTGTGTGTGTGTGGACTCTTTCACAACAAGCTAATTAACCTCTGCTAGGAAATGCACTATTCCTGTTATAATTTTCTCCATCACAATCTTACAAATATATAACAAGTATTCATTGGTCAATCACCTTCGATCTAGCTTGCTGATTGGTCAGTTCTGACGAATCAAACCGCCTGCTCGCGACCAATCTGTTTTCCCGCTCAATATGCTGAGTGCCTCCCACGTCGTACACGACCATTATATAAACAGAACACGTGTAAGCTCCCTGCGTAGTTTCTTTTAATTCATCTCTCTCATGCGCGTCTCATTCCTTGCTATCAAGTACCAAGATGTAATTTTCAAGAACTCCCGTCTTAACCATTGCGGTCAGACGTTAAAGACCATTACCGACATTCACGCAAGTACGAATTCTGAAATCTCCTCTGAAGTTTTACCAACTTTACAACTCACAATTCCAAACACGCTAAAGAAACTTTATACTTCTAAATTACAGTTTAATATTACTTCCTCTTAATATGAACTCAGGTACAACTATTACCTAATCAAAGGGACACGACTCTGTCCTACCTTTTTAGTTCGCATGCATGTATATCCAATATTAATGAATTCAATTGTTATGTTTCGAAATCATTACGTTCAGTTTTGTATTTTATACTATGTGCTATTTACGTCAAATATAAATTGCATTGCGTCCACGCATTGTCCTTAATCTCACCTTTCCTGGCCAAAGTTAAATATTGGTAACACTATCACTACATTGTACTGAGCCTTCCCGAGGGAACATCTATTCAATGGGGACTGGAGTTACTTCAGGGTACGATCGGCGATGATGTCGCTCTTTCTCTTCTCTTTGTTACTTTCGTTCTCTTTCCCTCACACTATATCAAGAAAGAAGCTCTCACACGTTCCCTGACAAATTTGCATACATTATGTAAGGATCTTTGACCCATTGAATAGTTGTTCCCTCGGGAAGGCTCAGTGCAATGAGCCACTGTTGAACATAACACTCAACGCAGATCTCAGTTGGCAGTCGTACATCTGTAAAGATGCAAGAAAAATAAGCAGTTCCCTATACCGCCCGAGTAAGAACCAGACTCCTCCTGCTATAATTTAACTTTACAAGAAACACAGCTGGCCGAATATTGAGTACTGCTGTCATATTTAGACAGGACCTGCCCGTCTTTACTCTACAGATTCAATAGACTCCAAAAGAGTTGTTGCAGGCGCCAGTTTATTTTTTACCCTATACCCACCTCTTTCACAGACGAAACCTCGCAATCCTCACACTCATATATTTCTACTTCCATAAAAACTGCTCAGTCGAACTACTTTCCATCAATTAAAATTTTCTCAGCTAGGACCTACCACGCTACACCCATTGCAGCATTCATCCGTATTCCATTGGTGAAAAGTTAGAACCAATCGAACAGCTTATACTCGTGAAACACTGCTCTGTGGTATTGACTCCCAAACGGATGTTTTCCAAATCACTACCATCTTAAACAGTTCAATTCTAGTTTTAGCCGTTATCTCCCCGATATATATACATAAACAGTATATCTTATATTCTAAATACTGTGGCTCTTGGGCCTTGTACAAAGTGAACTCCACTTTGCATATATATATATATATATATATATATATATATATATATATATTACGTGCTAATAGCCTTGGGGAATGTGCGAATCCTCTTTTTCTCCCTCCATCTATGGGTAAATAGCAGGTCAGACTGGGTTCTATAGCTTTGGATAGAAAATATCGAATTAAACGTATGAGGGTCAAGCAGATCAGCTCCTAGAAAACTGACAACCCGAGAAAAGCACATGATATTTGATTATAATTGTGAAGGTTTCGTGCAGGACCATCCACACTAGCCGACTACAGAGACCTGGTGCACTACGTGCCACAAGGTCCCTAACCGACCCTCCGCGGGTTTTGAATATAGAGTTGTCTTTCTCCTAGACCAGTTGCCATCCAAGAAGAAAGCTCTCACACGTTCTCTGACAAATTTGCATACATTATTAATGACCTACTATGTTTGACCATGTGATTCGTCTGTTTTATTTCTACATTATCTTCGTTCACCTTCTTATTTCCTTTGATATATTATATGTGGGTGTGTGGGTGTTTGCGTCTGTGTTTTGATAAATTGAACAACATGATCTTCCATATTAATTTTCGAATAAGTTGTAAAATCAAAATATAATTTAGAAGTTTCTATTTTCCTTCAATGAATCTGTTTTCCATATCATTTATTCGATAGACGTATATCACTTAAAATTTACGAATATATTTGATTTGAATTTGAATTGTATCATTCCCCCACCAAAAAAAAAACTGCCAATTCAGCTTTGTCTAACGTACTGAGGACATGTAGTTTTTGATAAATGAAAACGATAGAAATTTCATTACAACAATCAAATGCATAAAAGCTGGACATTCTTTTCTCAATTGTATTCGAAAAACAGGAAAAATGTCATACAATATAAACAAACAGAGCTTGTCGGTAGAATCTGATAAAACTTATTGAAATGAATATTTGCAGCTTGATTAAACTTTGTCTGTGCATGTGTAAATGTTTCTGTGACTGCATGTGTGCACTTGCGTGCGACTGTGCGTGCTTGTGTAGTGACGGTTAACGTTGGTATGAAATATTCGCTGTATAATATTCTATATAATTCATATTCCATACTGAATTAGCTGTATTCATAAAGATAGATATTATGTTGAAAATAAAATATCTGATTTCTTTTGCCCATCCTTTTGTTAGATATTACCATACTGATGTAACTCCGTATATACAATATACCTTAATTATTTTTATTACTACTTAATAATCCAAGAATAACTTAGAATGAAAGAATGCTAAAATTGTAAAACAACCAGTGAGAATTGATGTGATTATATTGGTAATTCTTTGAATGTGGATTTTTCAAACACTTTCTAACAGAGCCATAATATTAGACAATGGAATACTTCGATTGGTTATTAAATATATATTAAAAATTTGATGTAAAATTTATTAAAATATTGACCGTTTTGTTTCACTAATATTCTATTACGGACGTCATCAAAATCACATCTTCTAAATAATGTGAGGATTGCTTACAAGGATAACCTCTCTGATCTTTTTGCAGGCTTCTATTAAATACCATTCATTAGAAATAAAGCTTTGAATAAATGTTATCTAAAAGCGAATATTTCGTTGAACAAGTCAATATATGCTCTACCATTTTTTCTTTCCATCAGAGAAATATATTATCTAGATTGTTTCTGGTTTCATATTTTGGTGACTTTTTTAACCTATTTTATTGGATATGTTTTTTTTTTCTGATTGTTCTAATCGTGTGGTTCATTGGGAGCTTTGCGTTTTGTTTTTTTGAGAAGTTCTTAATCTCTTGCCTTATATCTTGTATATTATACTCTTTTTCTCACACAACAAATTTACTTATCAATCATATATATTGTGTCGTTTTGTAGTATTATGAAACGAAGACTCTTTAACGCGAATCATTTTCTATCACTAATACATCCTTTCACTATTTTCCTCCGGTGAATGCCGAAGTTTTGTACCTTTTCTAAAAGAGTAACAAGCCGAAAATGGCGCGTATATTCATTAATATGATGTTAGAATGAATAAATCAAAATACACCCTGGTGCAAATTAATTGAAAAAAAAAGAAGAATTCCGTTATTATTTTTTTTATTTTTGTAATTTTTCAATGAAACATGACCCAGTGCACAGTGTGTTCGTGCAGCGTTACAATTTTCGTACGCTTTCTTATAGCAATGTCTATCGCAGACAATGGCCAAAGGACAACTGATGGACAGTCGAGACAATAGTGTCTGGACGTGATAAAAACCTGATGCAATCACGAATGACGCAATTTTCAAGGCCAAATATATTTCATTATATACCCAGAAAATAGTTTCATATTACTGCACACCACTGCAAATGACCTAATCTTAGGAAAACGTAGAAATCGATGACACCCTTTTCCTTCAGTGGGTCTAAAACTGATTGTATGGTGAAAGGCAGGAAACGAAAGCGGTTGTTTCAATTAATTTACACAAGAGCGTAGATTCCTTTTTCTTAAAAATAAGGCTGTTGACATTCGAAATGTCACTAAGTAATTTAAATTAATTCTAATTGTGAAATTAAAATTAATTGTGCAATTAAAATTATTTTTTAATGCAATAATTCGAATAGAAAATGTATCAATATGCCCAACTGAATTACGAAAGAACAGTAAATTTATGATATAATTATCAATTTTCTCATCATAACTAATCATAATTCCCAAACAAACCTCCCAGAAATATATCCCATATATTAGCATTGGACATTATCAAGATGAAGACTAATGTATTCCCCTTATCTAGGAAATATTTCTTGTAAGTATATATATGGGAGGAATTTCTGTCGCTGTAGATATTTCGCAGCCACTCCGAAAACCCCACATAAATAACTTATTCAAAAACCCTTAATGGTATATGACTGACGAGGCAGATTTTGCTTGCGGTAGATTATTTGACATCCAAGAACCCGGTCTGTCTTGCTGGGTGGTGAGAAGAAGAGGATTCCTACCTTTCCCAAAGTTATTAGTACGTAAGTTAATGTAATAACTCTGACTAGAATTCGAACTCGGCTCTCCGACTTCGCAATCCGAGACGCTATCAATTACTCCACCTACGTTTCAGAAGGATACGATTGATGACTGTGTCAACATAACTTGTTTCACAATAATTTGCAAAATATATATTTTAAGATAACACACAGAGATATGGGTATCTTAATACTTAATAAATAAGCAATATATCTGCTTATCTATTAAGAAAGTAATTAAAATATTTTTGAAAAATATGAAGTAGCTAATCCATGTCAGGTTTACCAGCTGACTGAATCGAATTTAACATTAATACGGGGTCTTTGATCTAAAAGGTGTTGATCTGTGGTGACTATAAGAAGGTGACAGGAATTTATATATAAATGTTTGGCCCAAAAGTACCTTATATCTCGCTGAAATGAAGGTAGAAATGTTAAGGGAAAATAACCCCCCCAAAAACAGATACGTTAAATATCGATGTTATTTTTAAGGCGTCCAGATGTAAGTAATCACTTATTTTACGTATGACAAATTCAGTCACATATACTTATCAACCATTTCTAGCATAAGCTTACGAAAATATATTTTGTTAAAATATAAATGAGTACCTTTCATTTTTCAACTTTCTGAGTGTCTCTTAATACACAAAACCAATTTGTATGTAGATATTAATTATTTTTAGCTTAGAAATACTGGGAAAACATGGCTGCTCAAAACACATAACCTAGAAAGATAGTCACTCTGATGCACTTAACTGCCACGAAAGCAAAGAAATACAAATTTAGTTAAGATTATAATGTGACAAAGAATTACAGTTGTGCATTTTTCAAATATGCTGTATGCTTTATATTCTTCGGTAAGTGTACACAGGAACGAACGTGGATATTAAGTAGACAGCTCTGGTTTTAAATGTTTCGTACCGTAAGCATGAATGCATTAGTCATTGTAGAATCGAAGGATTCCATTATTTTGGGAAAGATGCAAACTATCGAACAAGACATATGGCTCTTTTGAAGTTATCTCAAAGAAGTATCTACTCTTAATATTTTTAATTGCAAAATACAATTTAAAATCAAAAATTTAACTTAAATGGAGCTTAAATTTCAAATGCTATTTAATCAAAGTAGAAGTAAAAAAATAAATCCCCCAAATTATTTTCTTCTTTTATTTTTTTTAATTTTTTAAAATTTTTTTTACTTATTTTTTTTTTTTTGTTATATTTCCGGTGAATGTTGATTCCGGTTGAAAATCTGTAAAATTAGCAAATCCGGAATTCCCTAAAAAATAGAAAAGATCGTTCGACAAAACGAAAACAATTCCATTCACCAGCTTTAGAAACGGCTCCAATGTTTCCGCTAGATTTGAAAGTAAAAAAAATATGTTAAATAAGAAAATTGTCGAATTAGCGCAACAGGAAAACAATATGAATGGCGACTGGAAAACGAAATCAGACGAACGAAGTCAAGTAGAGGAAAAATAAATAAAATAATAAAATAAATTGGAAAAGGCTACAAAGAGATTGGCTCACATTTTAATTTTAGTTAAAATTCTTCTTTAAATAATGAAACTTAAATGAGTTTCAATTAGTTAATGAAAAGTTCTTGGTCCGATCCACTTCCGAACAACAATAAACTAATAGTCATACAACATTTCTTTTTGGAATAGTAAAATAGACTTTAGCAACAACAATGTGGTTCTACAGAAGGATGCTGAGGATACCATAATGTAACAGGTGAACAGCGACGATGTTTTAGAAATAATAGTATCTAAAAGGAAAATTGTAATTAAATCACGAAGAAAGTGTTGAAATGTCTAGGGCATATAAAGAGGAAAGAGGAATTGGAAAACCTGATACTCACAGGACAGATTGTTAACAATAAGGAAATACATTGTATTGAAATCACATCTCTTTTTGTCTAATCACTGCATACAACCAACGTCTTCATACACTGGGCCATCATGTAAATAATGTAGATAATCATAATACCTCATCTCAGAGATATAGACTAATATTTCAAATTAATAATAATGTGGGATAATACCATATCAACATATATATATATATATATATATA
>CAHIKZ030002224.1:5000000-5020000 GCA_903632075.3 Acanthosepion pharaonis | reverse complement strand
ACAGGTGATAACTGCCCGAACCAGGATGAACCTGGGAACAACAGGATTTAAGAAGTGGTTCTACACTCCTCAAAACCTCTTCTCTCGCGATCAGAAGCCTTGCCGCAGGATGTAGTTGATCATTATACCCAGTAACGACAATTTTACGCCATCATCAGTAGCTACTTGCTGTTTCTCGGAAATCTCCTTTTTGATAGGATTTTTGTATCATCCCACAAGACATAACTATCTACCAGCAGGGTTTGTCTTCTTGTCATTCCTAATTTTTTTCCAAAAAGAAAATCACCGGTCAGCTGGAAAATATATCTGCCTTTCGTCCAGTCGTAGCTGAAGGAAAGCCCGAAAGTGTCCATTGGTCATAGTTTAGAATAATATAAGAAAGGCCGGTACAAATTTCTCAGTTGACGTAAAGGAATATGGCCCATGGACAAACACTACTTTGACTTAGTGTTAAATGACTGGACAATTTACGCTCGCATCATAGATGATACCATTACTGTTAATAAGCTGATACGTCATCTCAAGGGTAATAGTTTTAATACATACATACATAAATACATAAAACTATATATATATATATATATATATATATATATATATATATATATATATATATGTGTGTGTGTGTGTGTGTGTGTGTGTGTGCGTATATATATATATATATATATATATATATATATATATATATATATATACAATTATTTAGATATTATATGCGCAGGCGTGAAAACCTAGGGTCACAAACTCACATCAATACAATAAATATATATATATATATATATATATATATATATATATATATATATATATATATATATATAAATTGAATTTAGTGAATTAGAGCAGCAGTTCATTATTTAGACATGTATTATTAAATATAACAGACAATGAATATCTATTATGTTTGATCATAAAACGTTCTAATTTTCGAATGTTTGCTTTAATTTCTGGTGAAAATAAAGACATAAATTGTCCAAGACTTGTATATATTTTTCTTTTTTACTAAGCTGATCCTAAGACATCTAGACATCTGTTGTAATAATTCGGTCTATCGCGTGGTATGACGTCATCGAATCGCATCTTGAACTTACGACCTGCGTCTGCTATCCTGCAACCGTTATCGTTGCATAGCAATCTTCTATGTCAAAATAGCAAAATATCATCTTTGACGGTGGATATCTTTGTTTCATGGCTGTGTAACCATTCTGAGAATGACACATGTGAGCCAAAAGCTTAGGAGCAACTTAAAAAAATTATCCAAATGTAGCTAATAGCAACGGCGAGAATACAAACATAAACAAAATCTTTCTTATTATAAAACGCAGATTGTGTGTGTGTGTGTGTATGTGTGTCTGTACGTTTATATATTGGATCGGATTTCCTACATTTTTCAACCGATTTCAACAAAACTTCACAGGACTACGTAAAATTAGCTTGAGGTGGTTCTAACAGCACCAAAAATTGGAAAAACACAATTGTTTTGCACGAAATCAATTTGAAAACACGATTAAGAGGCATCACGAGAATGAAAGGTGGTCAACTCATATCGAGTTATACTTATTATAAAACCCAGGTTGTTTGTGTGTGTGTGTGTGTGTGTGTGTTCGTTTATATATGGGATCGGATTTCCTACATTTTTCCACCGATTTCAACAAAACTTCACTTTTTTTTTGGCAGGTAGTGTTTCTTATTGTCTTGCACACTTTTTTCTTTATTTTTGCATTCAGAATGCTTTAAAAAATTCCATTTACAAGACAATTGTTTATAATAAAATTCTATTCAATCGGTAGACTCATAACGATTGAAAACAATGTTTTTGTTTGAGTTTGGACTTGACAAATTCGTAAAAAAAAAAAAAATTAAAACTTAATTAAGACATGCGTGTCCGTCAACCTTAAAGAATAATCTTTGTCAATTTTAATTTTCAGTCTTTATGATGGTCGATACTATCTCTTACTGTTACATCCGCGGGCAACGCCGGGCTCTACTGCTAGTATTTTATAAAAATCACATGAACGAAAATTATAAACAGAATGGAAGCAGAACTAAGAACATTATAAAAAAATGCATGACGCCAGTTGACAAAAACAAAAAATTGATTTATTATTTATTACAAAATAATTGAAAACCTCTAAATACATAGTTAAAAATTCATATTTAAAAATTAAATAGGGCAAATAATATTTATGAAGTTAAATGCACATTAAGGAATTGTATTCCTGATCAATCAAAATTCGTAAATAATTATATCGGCCAAACTACAATATGTTTGACACGAAGACTCACTCTCCACCTTTCTGACAATAGCTCAATTAGATCCCATTTATATATCCATGGAGACCAACCGGACATTAATCGTAACATACTTGTCGACAACACTAATATAATAATATCATCTACATGCAAAAAAGGCTAAAAATAACGGAAGCCTTATTAATAAAAACAAGCCAACACTTAATAATATTAACTTTGAACATGGATATAATATCTTGACCGTGTTTTGAAAAAATGAAAACATTTTATAAAACACACATACAACAAACTATTTCTTAATTTAACAGTTAGAATATAATCCTTGAAAATGGCTAAATGTATAGCCGAAAGCGCTTGGATAAAAAGAACATTGGGACAATATTTATATCATTTATCATCCGAAAAGAAGAACAATATATTAGATCTCATGAGAAATTGTATAAAAAAAAAGCACCTTGTCTGTAGTTTTCAATGTAATGTCCAAGAAAGAAGGATTGCTGCCTAAATACACAAATATATATATATATATATATATATATATATATATATATATATATATATATATATATATATATATATTATTTAATTATTATTATATATACTGTTATATTTAACAATATATTTTTAAATATATGTGTGCGTGTGTGTTTGAGTGCGCGCGTGTTTGTGCAGGAAAACAAATTATACAAAATACTGCCACAAATACCACTATCGATGATATTCTCATGAGTTTATAATGATACCATTCTTTTAGTTACTTATGTCATATAAGTCTTTCTGTTTACTGATTCTTCTGGAAGATAAAATTGTTTGATATTCGCGAAACGTATTTGTTCTACGTTCGCGGTGCAACAGAAATCACCAGCATAAAGGAAGTATATTACGCTAAGAAATAGCAACTCGAGAAATATTGATTTTATAATGTTTCACAGATCAATAAGATCATATTGCCATATTTATAATATAATTATTTGATTCTTTACTCATTTCCGTGTACATACGTCTGCTCGGTTATTTAACTAATATCTGTTCAAGTACATTTTTATTTCTTCAACTCCCACAGAGCCAGCTTATGATTTACACTGTCACTACGCCGAACGGACATTCGTGACGGTTTCTACGAGAACGGCCATTAAGCACAAGCCCTCGATCAACATGAAGTTTTACTACATGCTCGAAACACCATGGACTGATTCTGAAAATTTTTTCAACCCAGTTTCACAAACAGAACTTGATCAAACTGTTATTGTTTTCAAGCACTCCCCCAAGGTCTTCACCTTTTGGATAACACATTTGACTCTTGACAGATCAACCAAATAACTGAAATCAATAATGTTGAAATTTGCAAAAGCTAGCTTAATCAATCAATTAATAATGAACTAACTGATATTGTGCTTTGTTGTTATGTGTAGTGGAATTATGAATATTGTCCCGTCATGAAATTAGCTAAAAGAAAAAAGAAATTCTGGTGTCTGTTGAATAGACATTTGCTCCCAGGATCAAACAAAGGTCAGAAATGGCTTTGTGACATCTTTCACTGGTCATTTTTTGCACCCCCCTAAAACTACACACATATCACATAGATTTAACTCTTCGTAATGTGAGAGCTGTACTTGTACTTCGCTAAGACAGAGGCTACCAGGAATGATTTAAATGACTCATTTTCCAATCAATTCCAAGGCTTCAGCTACAACGGGAATTATTGATGTTCAATTTTTTTAGATTTCTACTTCAACAGCTTTGTGTCTGGAAACATTTATGAAGATCTTCTAAGATACACTGCAATCAACATGTGCTGTCATGTCAATAAGAAAGCTTTTTGTGGTCTTTGATTACGATGTCTGGCGATTAGTTTTCTTTGTTTAGTCTTTCTGTATTGCAATCTCCCATGAAATATTTATAGGTCTAGGTGATGTTCATACCAGTTTCTTGCAGTTTTCTTCCCGTAAATATTGCATATTTACCAGTGCATATTTTGGTTTACTCTATCATGCCGAGTCTGCTTGGTCATTTCTAGTTACCATGCATTGATACATTGCAGCAAGAATAAATCCTCCGTTTTCAGCTTTTAACGCTGCACTAAGTAACCACTGAACTGTACGGGTTTTTTCTACATCAGCCTGTTTGGTCCGGGCAGTGTATTGGCCATGAAATGGTTTATCTTGCAATTGTTTCATTATACGTCACACTGCAGTTGCTGTCTTTTTTACGTTCTTTTCTTTGAAATTCCCTTTTGAAATTTTTGGCTTCAGTTATTCCAGAATAAATTTTCTTATTTATTTCATCTCCTTGATGCAGATCCTCACCCTGTTTTCTGTAGTTTCCAGGTATATTTGAATTCTCGTTGTTGTGCTTTTGTAAGACAGTTCTAGTTGAACTAATACACTGCCTATTTCGGATCTGAACACATACACACCATCAACATCAGACTTAATATGTTACATACGGTGGCAAGTGAGAAACTTTCTCTTTTTGACATTCATTTACTTAATGTCAGCTATTGGTATTTAACAGCAGACGAAAATACCTCTAGTATTCTTTTCTTAATTTCTCCTTCATTTATGTGTGCTGTTTTCCATCTCCTTCGCTGATGTCTAGGTATTTATACACTTACTCTTGTTCCAGTTCCTTAATCTTTTTCATAAAATCTAAACCTATTGTGAGTATTTCTGTAATACACCTTTTCTTTAATGTTACTTTTCTATTTATCTAATCGGAAATCCATACCAATATTATCACTGAAACATTTTAGAGTATTGAGGATACAATTCAATTCATTGCCCTCTTTGACAATAAGTTTGATATCATTCATGGTGAACAGTTGATTAAACACATCCTTTTTTTTTACTTTGTATCCATAGTTTTTACTCTTTAGTTCATGCGGAACGTGGATTAAGAGCAGACACAACAGAAGAGGTGACAGGGAATCGCCTTGAAAATTTCCTCGTCAGATATTCAAACAGTTGTAAATGGCATTACATTTGGTGTGATTAAGGTATAATGCGCTTTAATTCAATTTTATCATATTTACGGACATTTACTATCACCGAGGAGACTTCGTCGATTTACAAAGCCTTAATTATCATAAAGTGTGACCCATTATGAAAGGCTTTACGGTAACTTATCAAAGCCGTAGTGAGATTTCTATTTTCCTGCAATTTTCTAAGACACATTTATTTGTAAGTAGCTGATCTTATCAACGGTATGAACCTCTTCGTCATCCCCTATTTCTTGTGTAAAATGTGGTGGACTGACATGTTATGGGCCTGTACATTTTGGATCATCAGTTTCACTCGTTTTTGATAGGAGATATGTAATAACTTCAGTGATTCATTCTGGAATTTCATCGGAGTTAATAATTAGCATTGATAAGAGATTTATAGTTATATGTCCAGGGGATCTCTATTTTGGGGATTTTATCAGAGCTTGCATAACATTAGTCTTGGTTATATATTTCCATACTCATCCATGTTTATCTTTCATTCTTTCTTGTTCTTGTTTGATCCACTCTGCATTGGAATTATATTCATTTGAGTAGATCTAATTATTCTACAACAGATGGTGATTTTTTGACTTACGTAAATGCTTTTTTAAATTCCCTGTAAAACTTCTTGAGGGCCGTTCCGCTGATTTTATATTGTCAATAGAAATAACAACGCTTTTCATATCGTCTTTTTCTCTGTGCCTTTAATTGCAGTTTTTGTTTCAGTATTTCCTTGATTGATGGAATTTCATTTCCTACTTTAATTTAATATTTCCGCTTGATCTTCTTGCTTTTCCGTGTTAAAACATATTATTTTTTTTTGAAATCTCATTTCGTATTGATAATTAATATCTGATTTCCTCAAATTCTCGCTTTAAACTTGCCTTTCAAGTGGGATCTTTTTGTCTATTTTTTTTTGTCTTGACATTTTAATAATATTATCAATATATTACAATATTTCTTGAAATCACAATAATCAAGAAAAACACAAAAATACAATTTATCTTATGAAAAAACTTATTTTAATAAGAAGTCAAACGAGGGCAAGATAGCCTGACAAAAAATTTTATTCTTGAAATTAAAATCGTCTTTCTCATTGACTGGTTAGCATGCAGCCCTGTCTATCCAATAATTTACGAGATTTTGAATTCAACAATTTTAGATTTAATGCAAGACAACACAGTCTACGCTTCTACTTAACCGATAACTGGAGTGAAATATATCCACGCCAAGTGACACAAATCCGAAGTAAACAAGATATATTCGGCTAGAATTTGAATTTTTCATACCAAGTTGTCACTGCCTTAACCGGGTATTGACCTCAAACTTTTTGTGTCCTTTCACTGGATCTAACTAAAGCCTTTATCCACTGTGCCATGTGTCCTGAGTATTAATTTCTGGGTATTATAAACCTAATGATTTTAGCAATCATTTTTCCCATTGCTCATATTGTTAAAAATTCATTTTAGACTTATATTTTAACACGCATATATATTTTAGAATTTGAGGTTTAAGAGAATTGCCCAACATCTATATCTTCTTACAATGATTAGGAATAAAAGTGGATTCTGTCATTTTTCTTTGTTGCGGTTAAGAGCCTTCATCCCCAAAGTCAATGGACATTTGAAAGTGATTTTATTAACAACAGCCCACGCCTACACGCCTACACGCCTACAAGCGTGCATCTGTTTATGTATTTGTGTGTGAAGGCCCACAGTTACGTGCCCTCTATGCTTACTGAAGAGTAAGCACTTAATGTTAGAGCGAAATTTTTTGCTTGAAAATTGAATAAAATTCTCAGAGTCCCAAATCACTTCATATTAGGTGGGCATTTATAGTTTCTTTTACACGCGACGTTGTTAAGTAATGTTTGTTTTTAGTCAGTACACGGGGCTCATACAACCATTTGTTCACACCCAGGTGCAAAAGTGCTAATACCCTTGTGAAAGGTATACATCTATACTGGCAACTGTAGATTAAAATCCTGAGAAGAGTTGTTTGTGGACCGAGTAGCATGCTGTGAACCAGTTTTATGTTTTCGACTCTTCAAGACGTGCGCCCGGTTCTACAAAAGCATTTAAAACTACAATCAAAACATGGACGTGTACTCTGGCTGCTTGAATCTAAAAAAATGGACTGCTGCACCCTCGTGCGTAGCAAAGCAACGGGTGAGTTCTCCATATATATATATATATATATATATATATATGTGTGTGTGTGTGTGTGTGTGTGTGTGTTTTATTTACGACGACTGACAAGGTACTGCAATTAATCTTTATATTTATTTTTCTTGTGTTCGCATAAGTGTTTTATTTTCTAGACACATAGTGTGAAAAACTGTTCAAAATTTCTGCATGTCCGAGCGCTTTTGGCTATACTTTTAGCCATTATCGAAGATTTATTTTTAAATTTAAGTGAATTTATAGGTTGTGGGATGTATGTAACTAGAGGTTTAGTAATCTTTTATTTTACAATCACGGTCAGCACATTGTGGCCGTGTTCATATTTGTTTGAACGTTGGCTTTTTCTTTTTTATTATTAAAGCCACTATTTTTTTTTGCATGTCGATTAGGTTATTATGCTTTTATTCTCTACTAGTTGGATTTGTGTGTGTTTAAATGAATTCTAATGGGACTGTGGTCAGATAGGCATGTAGTGTGACCGATTTAATTATTTTTGAGTTTTGTGTAACCAGGAACAGTTCCTTCATGGGGCATCTCAACTTTTAAATAATGTTCTTTGTAGTTTTTATCGTGCAGGTGTGTTATTAATTTTCATGATAAATTTAGCGGTTTTTATTTTTTTCTAATAGATAATTAATTTAATTTTCTTTTTCGGGTCGACTGAGTTATGCATTTCTTTATGATATTTCTAAGTGAAAATTCATCTTGCTTAAGTGACATATTTGGCTTTTCTAACCTTTACCGAGGAAACATTCTCTCTCTCCTTCTCTCCCTCTGACTCTCTCACTCCCTCTCTCTCTCTCCCTCTCTCTCTCTCTCTATATATATATATATAAATATATATATATATATATATATATATATATATACACACGTTTCATTAAATAATATAGACAAGTGTCGTCTATTTATTTTATGTAAAATTTTTTCGTTATCTTCTGATAAGTTTGATAACATTATCATTAACCGAAAAAAGAAATTCACAATATTTATCCATTATTTTTAGAAGGAAAATCAGAGACAGTACTAAATTTTTTTAGTATGTGTTCATCTTGTTTATAATTAGTATGCAAGATGAACACATACTAAAAAATTTAGTAAATTCTAATATATCAACTACAGATCCTAGCAAAAAAAATTAAATTAATCATATACTACACTAAATCTAGTATATCCAACTTAATACTTCGCAATGATTCTTCTCCCCGGTTAGCGATTTGCAAAAAACCAACATAGTTTATAAATTCAAGTGCCCTTTTTGAGAGTGTATCTCCAACGAATTAAATAATATTTATGTTGGTCACACCACAAACTCAAGCTTTCACGACGCTTGACACTACATTTTAATGAAAACTCTAACATTTTTAGGCATTTAAAACAACATGCCTGCCCGCACAATAATTCCGTAAAATACTTGTCGAAAACACAACTATACTTCGACATGAAAACAATAGACAAAAACTAAAAATACTTGAAGCATTATACATCAAAACAGTTGAAACCCAACCTAAACAAAATCAACTATGGAATTCTACAAATATTCTTAAATGTCTATAATTTCTGTAATTGTAACAGAAGCCATTGGTTTATACCAACGGCTTTCCTTATTTCATTCTCCAATTCACTCTCGTGTAGTCATGTGTGACGTCATGAGATGCGGTGCGATTTTCGCTTCTAGCGTCTTATATGCGCGTGCTCATCGTTGCTTAGTGATCCACTATGTAAACAAAACAATGACAGACTATCATCACTGTCGTGTCCGTATATTGTTTGATATGTTAGTAATTACATCTTTTGATAATGGCTTGAGTAAGCCGAAAGCTTAGATTTTATTAAAAAAAATAATGGATAAATATTGTGAATTTCTTTTTTCGGTTAATGATAATGTTATCAAACTTATCAGAAGATACGAAAAATTTTACATAAAATAAATAGACAACACTTGTCTATATTATTTAATGAAACGTGTATAAATGAAAATATGCTGCTTAAATACACACAATTTATATATATATATATATATATATATATATATATATATATATATATATATATATATTGAAAAAAATAGAAAAGAAAATTACATTTAGTTCTTAGCATTTATTTTAATTTTTATTTTAAAAAACATTGCTCGATACAACAGTAGAGCATAATATTGTAATTGTTTTTTTAAATATATTATCATCGCAACAGCGAAATTCCCATGTTTCAAAACTGAAATTCAATTCAAATTTAATCATAAAATTAAACTTAACATAAAAAATTATAATTCAATCATAAAAATTATACTTTAAATATAAATTTCCGTTTCATTATCAAACGATGCTAAGAAACACACACACACACACACACACACACATATTGTTATATATATATATATATATATATATATATATATATGTATGTATGTATATAAATCTGTTTGATAATTTCTAATTAGCGATTGTTCATATTCTTACCAAATTTTTATTCCACGGCATGAATAAAACTTCTCTCAGAAATGCTGACCAATTATGCACAAAAAGTGCCTGATGCTGAACAGTTTAGAAATAATGCACATGCTTTTTCATGGTACATTCTTGAGAAATCATTTATATATTGAACAACTCTTTATTTCGCATCATGTGTAAATCTTCTCCCAGGTATTGAGGCTAACTTCTAACAAAAAGTGTAATAAAGTCTATACTTTAAAAACAATTCAAATGCTATTTGATGGTATATACTTTCGAGATAATTCATAATCTGACCAAATATTTATTTCACAGAATGAATATATAGTCTACCAGATATTGAAGCCAATTTTATACAAAATTACCTGATGCTCAATATGTCATAAATATTACAAATGTTGCTTGATGGTCTGAACTTCAGTTATAATTCATATTCTGCCAACTCTTTATTTCACATCAAGTATACAGTGGAACAAAACAAATATTGGTACACATAAAATTTGTATTTTTAACTCATGAAAAAACATAATTTTCATATAATTATCTTTACACCTATGCATAATAAATAAATATGCATAGAAAACAGAAACTATTTTGATTTAAAGAAATAATTTTTAATGGGTGAAAAATCATTCGTACAATGTAAATTTCAAATTTAAAACTTTTAAATTGCTTTAATAAACTAGATTGTTAAAGTGGAATATTCTATAATGTTTCAATAATGTTATTTGTAAACTAAAAACTATAAACAGAACATTCTGTAATTGATATTCGTACAAGAAGGTTATCTTCAAGGCAAGAGATAAAGAATGGACAAATTCGCAAGAAGAAATGAGTGTTAAGCCGTGGAACGAGGGTAAGATTTAGAGGAAAATCTCAAGCAACCTGTATATTCCATTCACTACCATTACTTCGTTCATTGCAAGCTATAAAAAACTCAAAACTGATAAAAACCAAGAAGAACAGGTGCTCCACGGAAGATTAAAATTAATGCGTCAAATTAAACAAAATAAAATGGTTACTCGTCTGAAGTTGCAGAATGATTTGCTTTCATAAGAAGTCTGTGTCACCAAATAGACAATAAGCAATGACATTCATAAGGACAATCTAAAGTTACGCTCCCCTCGGAAAACTCCACTGCTATTGAAAAGACAGAGATGTCAGGTTAAAATTCGTTCGGTAACATAAGGATAAGGAAAAATTATGGACAGACGAAACCAAAACTGAATTGTTTGGACGTAATTCTAAAAAACATGTAATCAGGAAATATGGTCATGGCAAAGAACACAGCTCCAAAAGTGAGATGGGGTGGTAGCCTCATCATGCTTTGGGGAAGTTTGTTTTCTTCAAATCTTACTGGCAACATATCAGTACTGGATGATAGAATGAATGCCGCAGTATATCAAAATATTTCGGAAGCACATTTAATGATTTCTGAAGGAAATTTTGAACTTCCAACTGATTGGATCTTCCAACACGATAATGATCCTAAACAAAATGTAAAATCTTCGAAGAAATGTCTTGTAGAAAATAATGTAAATATCCTGAAATTGTCAAGTTAGTCCCCAGATTTAAACCCAATCGAGAATCTGTGGAGTTATTTGTAAATTCAGATCCAATCGAGAGCTTCAAAAACTGTCTCATAGTCCTTATTTTTTAAATAATTCAAATGCCATCTGATTGTCTATATGTAAGAGATAATTCATATTCTGATCAACACTTTATTTCACGACGTGAATACATCTCCCAACTATTGAGGCCAATTTTGTACAAAAAGTGTTTGATTGTCAATATTTTCGAAATAATTCAAATTCTCGACTTGAGAGATATTTTCATATTCTGTCCAACTATTTTTCTCATGTCATGGGCACTTCATCTCCCAGATTTTGAGGCTAATTTTGCACAATAATATTATCTAGCATAGACTGGTATATAAGAGCATGGACATCACTATTTAGATTAGCAAATTATATCATCTAAAATTTAGCATAGTAATAAGAAACTAATAAAAATATTCATGAAAATCAAATTTTATTTTCAAAATTTTAAATCTAATAACGTTTTCATTAGAATCCTATTTCCTGGAACTTTTTTCTGTTGATAGAATTCTAATGCATTGTTTGGTATAATTACTTTTCGCTTTTAGTCATTATGACTGACGAAACGACGTAAACTTTATTCTTCATTATCGCTTTTCGCATGGAAAATGTTCAGATTTGCCACATTCTTTATTTCTATCACTTCAGATCTTTACAGGATGGAGTCGTCATTTTACTTCCACGAAGATCAATCTCCCTCAATTCCTCTGTGTTACAATTATACGAAGAAAAAGAATACTTAAATCAGTTTTTATACAAGACTTCTCTGTTCTTGACCTAAAAAGCCATATAGTTGCATCCCGAACATTAGAATCTTAACGTCATCAATTCTAAGATTAATCAATATATATATAAATACCCATTGTCTACTCTTTTTAACAGATGTTTTCATTCGTATGTAACCCTTCATTTGTTCATGGTCATTTTAACAGGAACACTCTATCTTGAGTGATCTTCGGAACTTTGGTTGGATGGGTTTTAATATTAAAACGATTAACTTTCATGTTCATGAAAATGACGTATTATCGTGTTATATAACAAAGAAAGGGATACATTGAAATTTCTCAGGTAAGACATAAATTATCTTAGCGCTATCAACGCCCAGCTTACACAACACGTACTACTTTCGAGCCGCTTCTTTAGAGATAAATGAATATTCTTCAGACTACGCTTCGTGGATATATTTACTTTGAAAATATCGTTGAAGAATATTAACATTTTACCACAGATTTGGATTAAATCTCCAAACGTGTTAATAAACATGGCAGGTTTTTAAATAATCCTTCGAACATGTTGTGATCGCAAAATCGTATCTTACATTGATTTTCTTTATGTTAAATTATACTGTGAAAATTTGATTATCGTATTATTTGTCAAACCCTGGGAATCCGGTTGTCTTTCTCTGGCAGAACATTGAAATTAGCTGTCATTTGTTGCGATAATTTCGGGGTTTAAAAAGTAAATAACCATCTGTCGGTAAGCGAGCAATTAATTGAACCAGCTTGTTGGATTTCGACATTCAATTATAATTCAATAAAAGTAAACCTGATTTTTACCTCTAAAAAGAATATATATATATATATATATATATATATATATATATATATATATATATATATATATATATATCATTATTATTATTATTATTCTGTTGATATTAATCATAGGAGATCTCAGTTGGTTCAAAACTGGAAGAATGTATATATATATATATATATATATATATATATATATATATATATATATAATTTTTCGAAATAAATGGTCTCTCAATATCGGAAAAATACGAAGAATGTTTTCTGAAAGAACGAACTTGACCAAAAATTGTAATGTTTAATGAAGGGAAATTTTACAGTGGGTTATTAGAAATAATTAAATTCAAATTAATCAGAGTAACGGAGAATAAGGAATATTATAGGAGGCTTGAATTAGCTAATATACTTAGAATATCCTAAGCAAGCCCAAGTAGTTGAAGACCGTCTGACAAAACTCCCATTCACTGGTTGGTCTCCATAAATATTCAGCAAACGACACTGGATACCAATGCGTGAGTTTTGTTTACATCTTCCACAAACATGTTTCAAACTCGTCCTTTTTTCTATGTCGGAATCTATTTTATCAAACTTCTATGTGTATCGAAGCCAAAGGTATTTGCATGGGTTACACACGAAAAATTGAAGCCGTTATTAGTGTAAAACCAACATACGACTATGACGGCTTCGAACAAATTAATAAAATAGGAGACATTGCTTTCGAATAGATCTTCGTCTATGTATATAAACACATATACGCAAACACACATATAAATTAACATGCAATAATATATTTATGGCTATATAAACATGCAATCATATATATATATATATATATATATATATATATATATATATGTGTGTAGGGTGTGGGTGGGTGTGGAAACTATTATTCCCGGTATACGGACTTATAAAAACAGTGTGGCATTTAAATCCCGCATTGTGTGTTTCAATTCATGTACTTGTAATTTCAGATACAATTATATAAATAGGTTCATTTTTTTTATATATGCATAGATACGTGTATGTACAAGAAAGATATACAAAAGCATATATATATATATATATATATATATATATATATATATATATGAATATATCCAACTGCCGTTTTTTGCAGATTCTGTTTTACTGTAAACCCACATTAAATATACATGCACACACACTCACATGCATGCATACATACTTATATATACATATATATATATATATATATATATATATATATATATATATATATATATATATATATATATATATGCAGTTATCAATACTTCAATCATTTGCGTTCTGTTTTAAGACAAAAACAAATGAAATTCGTTTTGGTACGCTATTCTTAAATATTTTTGACAGAAAATGGTTTCTTTTTTATAAATACTTTTAAAGAAAAACTCCATGAAATGCAGAGTGGAGCCATTTTCTTCAATACCCACCAAGTGAGCATCTCAGTGAAAGCCTTGTTTCTTTTGTCGGCCGCTCTCAGAAGCGATGCCTCTAAAATAGATTTATTATTTTTGGAAAAGCTAAGAATCGAATGCTACAGTCATATGACAAATGTAACATGACCCATTTCCTTTTACTAAATCATAATTTACTTGCATCCTATTTGCACCAATACTTGATATTGAATAACTTGTGGGAAACGAAATAAATCTATGGTACATCATGTGTATATGCGTCATTCTTCCGTTTGGAAAATGACTTCTCATCTTGAATATCTGTAATAAAAAAGAAGAAAACTGTTTTTTTGGTGAACGAGGAAATAAACAACTCAGCCTTTATACATATGTTCGATTTTTTTTTCTTTTACATTGTAAAAGTAAATATGATTCCCTGTTATTATTCGCTAAGCAAGTTTTATTCATCTATTTTTTAACGATTTTGACATCAAATAGCATATAACTTCTTGATCATCAATTGACTAGTCACAAAAATTTGAATACATTCAAGGAATTAATTTTAACCCTTCAACTATCGCAAGAAAACGGAAAAATAATATACTGAAAGACATTAGATAACTTACCAAAATGAAGATTTTGAATGCACAATAAGGCAAAAAATTGGAAGATGCTAATAAATTCCCAGAGAACATTATCTATAAAGTTTGAATTAACAAAATTTCACGAGCTATAATTTCATCTCATGATTTTCTTATTTGATATTTTATAAATTATGTTTATTGTTTGTAATTGAAAACTTATAGGTTACACTTCATTATCACGTGGAATAGTTTCTAATACGATTAATTTATTAATTTCACATGAGAAAGGTAATACGGCCACTAATTAACAAGTGTTTACTGATTGAAAAGAATTTTAAAAAATCGTTAATGAGATAATGTTGGACTCAGAAGGTAAACTGCAAACAATCACATAAGAGAGCGAGACAAAAGGACTAATCGTTTGCTATAAGCATGCAGAATGTGTGATCGTCAGCAATAATTATAGCTAAAGGGAAAATTATTACTTCAAGTATTTTTCAGAAACCAACGTGATAAATTCAGGATCTACTGACAGGGAAAAGGGCAGAGAAAATGTTATTGAAGAGAAAGCACAGTAAAAGCACACGAGTTAAGGCTATAGAAAATGCTGCATTTAAAGAATATAGTTGATATAAAAATAAAAAGGCTTATTCGAGAAGTGCGAGAGTAGGAAATATTAGAATAGAACTTAAGGCTACATCTAGTTATTTCAACAGTATGTGCGTATGTACATACATATGTATATATGTATTTTGCGTATAGTTGTTATTCCTGTTTATTCCAATCTGGATTATATGGGCAAAGCCTCTGAACGCTATTTCTGCAGCTGTAGTTTCCGTTTACATTGGGGTGGATTTGGAGTATTGAGGTTTTCGCAGACTGGTTACCAACGAAAGCTAGAAAAGACAGACTTTTGCTATTTAACCCATAGTTGTGGAGAGAATATACGTGAAATGGAATGCAATGGCATCGCCTGAAATTTGTACAATACAATCTACATTCAGTGTTATTAACCAATTCTTTACATGCATATGCTAAATTTTATTATGCAGGGCAATAGTTCATATTAAATTCGTATTAATCAATCCATGCTCAAAATTTCAGAATATATCTATATTAATACAATCTATACATATCCCTTAATTTACAAATTATCATTTCACAAATATACAGAAATATTTATTAATTTTTTTATATTTTATTATGAAACACGTTTTTCATAATCTTGCTAATAAATATATACAAATTAACGCAAAGATTTATAGCTATTTTCAATTTCATATATATATATATATATATATATATATATATGAAATTGAAAATAGCTATATATATATATATATATATATATATATATATATATATAAGATGTAAAGTAATAAATCTGACGACGCTCTTTTGTTTTATACTTAAGGGGTTATAAACAGGCAAAGGTGGTACTCGAGTGAAGGAACCGCAACACGTGCTTAGATGAAAGAAGAGAGACTCATTATAAAAAAAAAGGCAGTGTATCGTGTGACAGGCAAGCAAGCCCCCGGGTATATTTCTTGCTCACTTTCTATAGGTGCTGATATAGTCAGTCCACATAGGCGATAGGGAATGTGGGGCATTCCAATACAACACCTTTGAAATGAAAGACGATTATTTCTAGTTTGTGAACCCAAGGATATATACCAAAATCTTGGAAGTTTCTCTAATACTTATGTTTCTCTTCGCATTTATATTATTTCAAATACTAATATGAATTCAATTGCTTAAATTCCCTTTTAATTGTACAACAAAAAACATCCTTTGTCTTGCAGTTCAATAAAAGATGAGATGATTCGGGCTGTACAAAGCATGGGCCACCCTCTTAAAGATATTTTTTTATATTTAGAGCAGTCATTCTCGATCTTTGTTTTCATATATATATATATATATATATATATATAGAACAGTGGGTTTCCGGTAAACACTAGTTAGAAAACATGAAGGGGTTCTTTCTACCAACACATCCAGGAAAGGTAACTGATTGTTCTCTTCTACCTCCATAGTATATTTCAAAGAGGAATGAAGATTATTTAGATATGAAAAAGATATCTTCCGCTTTACCACCTCAAGAAAACGACGTAAACATATCATCGACGTAGTGGAAGAAACAATAGAGCTTAGCAGTTCTCTCAAATAGATGTTTCTCATGAATGCCAACGAAATTGTAGCCATCAGGTGTCCCAATGGACTACTAATAGGAACTTCATCTGTCTATCGATACAGACAAATGTTAAAGCTGAAGTAGATAGACTTCGCAGCCATCTTCATCAACTTAACAAAGTTAACCTCAAGAAAAGATGGAAGCATTACGGGGGCCACGATAAAAAAAATGTGCATAAACATCAATTGTTTCATCAAGCTGGATAATTATGAAAAGCACTAGTTATATCGAGGGACACGAATTACTCAGTGTCAAGATTAAGTTATAATTTGCGCATATATGTCGAAAATTGTAGCGAGTCAAGCACACAATCATCCGATCGCTTACATAATTGCAAATTCCCTACCTGCTTTATAATTCAGAATTTAGAATATGACATTTTTTCTCGATATGGGCATTGACATTTGCCATAGGCTTAAAATACTTGTCTGTTCTCTCTCTCACTCTATCTATCTGCCCAATAGATAGATATATATGAACAGAATAACATAGATAGACAGACATACAGTCAGACAGACAGATAGATAGATAAGAACAGAATGGCATAGATAGATAGATAGATAGAGAGATAGATAGATAGATAGATAAGAACAGAATGGCATAGACAGATAGATAGATAGATAGATAGATAGATAGATAGATAGATAGATTAGAACAGAATGACATAGATAGATAGATAGATAGATAAGAACAGAATGGCATAGACAGATAGATAGATAGATAGATAGATAGATAGATAGATAGATAGATTAGAACAGAATGACATAGATAGATAGATAGATAGATAGATAGATAGATAGATAGATAGATAAGAACAGAATGACATAGATAGATAGATAGATAGATAGATAGATAGATAGATAGATAAGAACAGAATGGCATAGACAGATAGATAGATAGATAGATAGATAGATAGATAGATAGATTAGAACAGAATGACATAGATAGATAGATAGATAGATAGATAGATAGATAGATAGATAGATAGATAAGAACAGAATGGCATAGACAGATAGATAGATAAGAACAGAATGGCATAGACAGATAGATAGATAGATAGATAGATAGATAGATAGATAGATAGATAGATAGATAGATTAGAACAGAATGGCATAGATAGATAGATAGATAGATAGATAGATAGATAGATAGATAGATAGATAGATAGATAAGAACAGAATGGCATAGACAGATAGATAGATAGATAGATAGATAGATAGATAGATAGATAGATAAGAACAGAATGGCATAGATAGATAGATAGATAGATAGATAGATAGATAAGAACAGAATGGCATAGATAGATAGATAGATAGATAGATAGATAGATAGATAGATAAGAACAGAATGGCATAGATAGATAGATAAGAACAGAATGGCATAGATAGATAGATAGATAGATAGATAGATAGATAGATAGATAGATAGATAGATAAGAACAGAATGGCATAGATAGATAGATAAGAACAGAATGGCATAGATAGATAGATAGATAGATAGATAGATAGATAGATAGATAGATAGATAGATAGATAAGAACAGAATGGCATAGATAGATAGATAAGAACAGAATGGCATAGATAGATAGATAGATAGATAGATAGATAGATAAGAACAGAATGGCATAGATATGAACAGAGTGAAACAGACGTGCAGACAGATAAATAAACAGTGATTATCAGACTGATATGTATGAACTGAATGTCATAGATAGATAGATAGATAGATAGATAGATAGATAGATAGATAAAGAATAGGATGTCATAGATAGATATGAACAGACAGAGACAGGCAGGCAAACTGATAAGTAGACAAAGATTAACAGACTGGAATCGATAAATGTGAAGAGAATGGCATAAATAGATATGAACAGAATGAAATAGTTGTGAATATTATAACATACATGGATAGATATTTTATCCATGCAAATCTTTATTTATGCTTTATTCTCTTTTGAATTACTCCTGTCTTATAAATCTTCCTCTATAAAGAAAGTTTGAAACAAAATTGAGCTAATGATTTATTCTACTCCTATTTCCTACTCACCTTTCAATCTATAATACGTATAAAATTATTTAGGAAGTCGAAATCAATTTTATCTGATTGACAAACCCTCCCACGAAAGATTCTTAAAAGAAATCTGGAGCATGAGAAGCTTTACTCTAAAGCTATATTCAAAACATGTATATATTCTAAAATATCGTTAATTTAATTTGATTTCTTTATCAACATTATCCCGATAGGATGTTTGAAAAAGAAAAATAAATAACTTATACATGCGCACATCTGCTTTCATATCTTTGAAGACCATGAAGAAAGAGGAACTCAAACGAATATAATTCATATTTCTATCGAAGAGGAATTCAAATATTGATAAAATGAAAAGACAATGCAAGATGATAATTCCCATCAATCGTAAAATTTCTTGGCCGGTTCAATGCTTTAGGTTTAATTTCTCATGAGACCAAGTTCATTTTTCGTTGTTTTTGTCTTGAAAAAAATAGTTATGTCTTTTTTCAGGCAAATAAGAAACAATGAAAGAAAAAATAAAAATAAAAATAAAAAATCTAATCAGAAACGCAAATGAAATTAAAAAGAGAGAAAGAGAAAAGGAAAAAAAATCTAAAGTCAGAAATAAAGGAAGCATTAGTGAAAAAAGAACTGAAGGATAGAAAGGAAAAAATATGAGAAAAAGAAAAAATTGGAAAAAGGATTATTCCTATCAAATGGCTGCCGCTTTGCCCTGGTCAACAAAATAAATGAATAGAATAAAAATAAACGGAAGAAGAAACCGATCTGCAAATATAATGTGTTTTAAATAACGTCTCT